>JAFBJQ010001618.1:249232-276716 GCA_016785345.1 Trinectes maculatus | reverse complement strand
TGGAATACAACTTGAAACTCTCGTTTCGTGCACTTCGGCCAAATAAGGTGAAAGGTCACAGCCTTGAGCTGTAAACCTTGTACAACCACAGTCTGTGTCTGTGCTCCTGAAATGAATAGGGCCCTCCCACCCACACACCCACACACACACCCACACACACACAGACACACACACACGCAAAGCGTTCAATTTCAGCGCAATAACACATTTATTTCCTGTTTCTTTGTGCCTCCGCTGGCTGGAACAGGGCTGCGTGCCCAGCAGAGATGTGTGCATGAAACCAACCTTAGGTAATGGATCTGTGCAACCATTGATTGTATTGGTTCGATGCTGACGCCGCTCTGTCTGAAAGGGAGGGGTCTCCACAGAAACCCCTTCTTTGGGGGGTCTCAGGCCTGTGAGTGGGGCTTATGAATGGAGTGAATAGCAGCTACAAATTAACCACACACCAAGTAAATTGACTGCCTCTGAGGTAGGAAGCTCTGCAGTCATGAAAATAAATGTTTCGTACAACAATGTGCACTGTGATGATGTTTGGGTTCACAAATCCCAGAGTGTGGCTGGTGTTCAGTGAGCATTAAGCCGAGGTCAGCGTTATGTGGCGGGAGCATGGAGAGCAGGCTGCAGGATCGTGGGAAAGGTCCTCCACGTAAGGCACTTTATTCTTTGTGTTTGTTGTTCTTGTGTAATTGATCTCACTCCACGTCCACGGCGGAGGCCTTCAAAGACCCACAGCTTTTTTTTTTTTTAAGGCCTGCACCGGGACATCAAGTGGAAACATCCCATCCTGTCTTGTGCATCAATTCCCCAAAATAAATGTTCGAGAACCCACAAGAGTAAAAGAATTTGGAATATAGTTGTGACTTGAGCGTGGTTATGTCACGCCGTGCATGATGGGAGAGGGCGTGCACGCGTTCTCAGCAAATCATTTTTTGTGAGGGCTAAAGAAATATTACCTTTATCACTTTTGAAACACAAATCCACTAATTCACGTGTGCAACGCAACTCTTGTGTCATGGTGTTTTTGTGTCATTGTCATCCACATGTGCTGCATCAGCTGCCCCCTACAGGCCCACAGGTAAAGTTGTTCACCTATAACCTCCATGACGTTTACTGTCTAATCCCTTAACGATCAGAGGACAGACAGCAGCCACCGCTTCTCTCCACTTGGGAGGTGATATTGTCTTCATTCACAATCTAACCCACCCAGCACACACACACACACACAAGCGCGCGCCCCTGTGCTCCATTGAAACGCGTTGAAAATGTGAATTTAATTCATAAATGCGGTTGCCATGTCTGGCCCAAAGCCCGGATTCCGTCTCCTCTCTGTTTTTTCTGGCTCGGGGCCAGACCCTCCTCCCCCCTCCCCCTCCTGCATTATCCACCCACGGGAGAGGTGATTTCTTTCTTTTCCTTCTTCTTCTTTCTCTTTTTTTTTTTTTTTTTTTTTTTTTGCACAGAGCCATCCTCGCTGAGTGGAGCCTGCTCTCTGGAGTGTGGATGCGCCTCTCGCTGGGGCCACTCAGCTGTGACGCCTCGCTGGCGCACGGACCTGCCCGGTGCCGCGCTGCGCTGTAGCCGAGCCCCAGCCGCTGCCGCTCGGCGTCTCACAGCCCGATGTCCCCGGTGTCCTGTCCTCTGCTCACTGAGCCAAACCTCCCAGCTGCTCCCGCGTCACAGACGCCAGTCGCCGTGTCCTCTGGACGCGTCCAAGCGCGCGGCACACGCGTAAAAGCGCACCTGGACCTGGAATCGTAACCGGCTGCCTCTGTTTTTTGGTGCTTTGTGTTTTTTCTTTTTCCCCCCCCTTTTTGGTATTTTCCGTTCGCGGGGAGGACAGGCGAGCTGCAGCGCCGGGAAGCATGAGTGGACGCGGTGAGGAGGCCGGGGAGAGCTCCGGCTCCCAGGAGCCCGCGGGGGCCGCGGAGCCTCAGAAGCGGAGGCCGGGGAGACCGAGGAAGCCCCAGAAAGTAAGTGGGACTTTGGTGCGTCTCCGCTGGGACCAGGTCCAGAGGGGACTCGGTGTGGTGAATGACTTGGAGTCTGCCAAGAAGAGTTAGAGCCAGAGTGTGATCAGGACACTGTCAGTTGGACACCGACACACAAACAACACAGTAGCAGTGCGCTTCGTGTGTTGCATTTGCCAATGCTCCAGTGTTGCCAAATGAGCAGGTCGTGTAATTGATTACTTGGTGTTTACATTGAGACAGCGCGTGCACTCCTCCATGTCTCCACTTTACGCACGGTTCTGTACGCTGAGCTGAATGTGTGTGTGTGTGTGTGTGTGGCCTGTTAAATAATGCGGAATGTCTCCAGACGTGGAGACATGTGGATCCGTGCCACCGCTTTTAATTGACAACATGAGTAAGAGGAGAAATATGGGGATGAGCGTGATCCTCCACTGAGCTGGATCACACACTCTTTTATGAGGTGCACAAGTGATTTCACAACGCAACATAACACAACACAACACTATCACGTCGACAGGACTGCAGTGTTAACTCGAGGTGTCTCTCTCTCCCTCGCTCTCTTTCTCTCTCTCTCTCTCTCTCTCTCTCTCTCTCTCTCTCTCTCACACACACACACACACCCAGCAGCCTGCAGCTGTTTCTTATGCGGAGTCAGACTTGAATAACGTGTGGTGTTATACACAATATGTTGTGAACTGTCCGGGCAAATTTGATTTGGTTGCGATAGTAGTTCAATGTGAAAATGTAAAAGATCAAAATCTGACCATAGAATATAAATGAGCCCATGACACCCCACGCCCCCACCTCAGTGATGTGGAGTAACAGTTACCACTACTAAGTCTTCCCTCAGAATGTAAGGACTGACATAATGGTGTCCCCATGCTGTGGCTGTGTAAACTGATTTACAGTATGCCCCCACAGCATGGAGTGTGGTGACCAAAAAAACGGGGGGGTGGGGGGTGGGGGTGTGTGAGGGGGTCATGCCTTTGTTTCCTATCCTTGACACCCATGTCATGTCCTTGCTCACTTTCAGGAACCAAGTGGAGAGCCTGTCCCCAAGAGACCAAGGGGCCGTCCCAAAGGAAGTAAGAACAAGGGCCCCTCCAAGGCAGCGCAGAAGGTGAGGAACATCAGAACATGTATGTCACACAGACACCTCAGCTTATAAGACATCCACTGATCATAGCCAACACATGGCTAATGTGGCAGACATGTGTTAGACTATTAACTGTAAAGGTCATTGCGTAAAATGTAAAAGTGTACATGTTGTAGCGCTGCCCATTGTTTTGTTTTTTTTTCATAATTTTTAAAGTTAAGAATCCAGTGTTTTGTTACTTTATCTACTTTTTAATGTTAGTTGAAGACCAACACACACACACGCACACACACACACACACACTGTATATATGAGCTGGGGGCGGGGGCCAGGTGAGGTGAGGGATTTTCACTTGGCTGCGGTTCCTAATCTCACCAATAGATGCCGCTAAATTCTACACACTCAAACTGTAGCTTTTCCCAATTTGCTTGATCTACCAACTTGTTTTACATTTTGACAACATACAAAACACAAAAAACACCCACTAGCACGTGACTTTCGTCCTCAATGGGAACAGCTACAATCAACTAGCATTCATCCATAGTCGTGACCCCACAGGTATTTATCATCTCCAGCTCTTTTCATTTAAAATAAAAAATGCCTCCCGTTTTACGTATAAAATAAGTTGTGTTAAAAAAAACATCTATATTTCTATTCAGTTGTTTTTGTAACACTACTGAAACGTAGGTATCCTGCTGGCAGTGCTATTGAAAATGTAACTAACAACACTGAACCTTAACCCTTGACCCTTGACTTATGTTCATGTCAAGTCACTGAGTGATGATGCAGAGGAGGATTTTTGTGTCACAGAAATATGTTGCACACAGTGCACAACCTCACCCGCCTCACAACAACACAACTGCAAACACAAATGACAACAGGAGCAGACCAACACATTTGTGCGTCTGTGCCATTGCAGACACGGGAGCTTCACAAATTGTGTTCACACATCTCCCCAGCGAGAGGGAGATAATGGAGGAAAATAGGTTAAAGGTTAAAAAGGGTTAAAGTAGCAAAGGTGTTGTAGAGCAAATCAAGTGATGTAGAGTAAAGCTTTTGAAATTTTACAGTTTTATCCCACCTAACTTTCAGGTTGTGTTACCTCCACCCCCACCCCCCACCTCCAGCACCTTCATTCATTAGATAGATAAAGCTGGGATAGGCTCATGTTGACAGCGTACCTTAGTGCTCCCTTGCCACTGTGAACCACTGTAAACATTCTCCAGCGCTGCTTTGAAAAGCGAACCACTCTGCTCTCACCATAATCCAGTCCAATCTCATCTGGCACCCTTCTAATAAACACTGAAGGTATCAGTCTTCTCAGATGAAAGGGGTCCGGGCTCGGCCCACACCTCTAACATATACTCTTTAAAAGTTTGTTTCCCATTCCCACATTAGTCTCTTTCTGCAACAGAAAGACCAGCGAGAAAAAAGAAAGACGGAATTTTACCCCACACCTTGACTGAGTAGCTCTAAAAATAGGGATTAGTTATCATCATCTACTAGAACTGTCCATATCCATTTGTGCAGTAATACAAATCTCTCGTGCAGTACCTGGAACTGTGCAATATTTGACATAGCAGACCTGAAATTGTACATATTGCTGATTTATCTATTTTTATGCTGAATTTTTAATCATATTCTTGCCTTTTGTTTATACATACATATACATGCATAGATACTGGTTCTACAGTATATTCTTATTTTTCTTTACGATAGTAAATACGGCAGCTACTGTACTTTCGTGCTCCATGTATGATGACAATAGTCATCAATAATATTCTATTCTATTCTATTCTATTCTAACTATAACCCTTAGGGTGAAATAGTAGGAAATGAAATCCAGGAATTCACACCACCCTCATATTCACTTTAAAGGAATCTATACAATTATGAAGGATTAAAAATATCTAAAGTCAGCTGAGAGGGGCATCAGATGAGAAAAGGCTCATATCAGTCAGCTGACAAAAACAATTACAAATTCCTTTAAAAAAAAATCTTCTCTTATTGTGAAATGCAGTTTTTATAGTGAAACATAACTGGTTTCCAGCTGCTGTAGTTTCCACAAAAATCTCAGTGCAATAAATAAGAACACAATTTTTAATTTGCCTATTTAAGAATCCAAATCCTGAGAGTTGTGAGGTGAAACCAAAACTGCATGGAAAAACAAGAGCGATCACCCCAGTGTAGTTAGGTTTCCCTCAGGTTGCTATAGTTTCAAGTGAGAGAGAGAGAGAGGAGGAAAAAAAAGGGAATTTATGGCAGATGTCTCAGATCCGTTAGTGTTTAAGGCTCCGGCAGACACGGAGCATCTCTTTGCTCAGACATATAAAACACACTGATGATTAATTGAACAGGGTGTTGTCTTTCAGACCATTAAATCTCCACATAAAAAATGCAGGATCCCAAACAGAGAACTGGGATTACGGTACACAGATTGGCTGTGCAGTAACGTCACTGTGTCATGACGAAGACCTGCTAATAATCCATCACGACAAAGCATCACTATCTACTTATAGCCCCTCTTCAAATGATGCAGCCCCTAAATTGGGATATCATTAGTCGTGTCACTGTACTAGTGCCAGGATCAGCAATGTAGCCATGATGACAATAATAAACACATGGCTACAGTTGTGGAATGGTTATGGTTTGGGCACAGGAATGACTTGGTTGGGTTTAGGGAATGTTTTTGATAACACTGCTAAAAGCATGATTAAAGTTGTGGAATAGTCATGAATTAAAGAAACAACGCTGACGTGGTCACCTGACCTCCTCCTTTGCTCCGCCCCTAGAGGTCACCCAACAATAATGCGTCACCATAGTGACACTATTGGGTCACCATCTGCATGAGGACGGTGCCGCGGGTGCATGTGCCCCGTGGCATCAGCCACATCAGCGCCATGCCATGTGACCAAGCTTTGTACTGAGTTTCAGGTTGGACAAAGGAGCATCTATTGTTTACTTAAGCAAAGCCACACTCATGCCCCAACACCAGCATATCACTGACACAGGCCTTTTTCTGGTCATCGTCTGCAAAATGCATCGCCGCACTGCAGTTTGACTAAGATTTCACCTGACTCATAGCCAAGAGCCATGGAGCCTGGATATATCCACTGAATTATTGACTCTTGTGTGGTCTTGTTAATTGTGGATGAGCTTCAGGGCTCGGCCTTCTGGCTGTGCCGGTCAGTCGTCAGAGTTCAGCCCCCCCCCCAACAAATGTCAAAGCTATCTTATTATCTTAATAATAAAGGTAATTCAGTCAGTCTGTCAGAGGCATCTGTTTCACATCCAGGAAATGTCCCGTGAATGTACAACACTTGCTTCTCAAACTTTTACCATTTCCATAAAACGTCATCGAAAACACAGCAGAGTGAATCCACATGAAAGTGCCGAGGTCGTACGGCATCGACCTGGTACGTCGGTGTTGAACACGTTCCTGGTGACAGGATCGAATCTGATTCACTTAGATATGTTTTTAAATGATTCGATCATCACATATTGATTCCTCTGCAGCCGAGAATAAAGAAATAGGACGAGTGTGGATTGATCAAATGAAGCAGAGGGTAGCGTTTGCTGTTGAGCATCGCTGTTTTAAAATGATCGCATGAAATGATTGCGTCATATATGATACAGTGGGTAAGTAACGATAATTATTATACATGTGGCAATGCTGTTGTAATTTATTATGTCACCTTGTCAAAGCGGTTTACTGTACCAGTGGAAAACACAGGATGTCTTTGGAATAGAGATTATATCTGGAGTTTCAGTGTCAGTATTGAAGATGTACTGTATATCTAAAAAAATGTTAGTAAACAAATTGATTGGTTTAATCAATTTAAAATATATTTGAAATCCTTGCTAATTTACCTGTTCAAGTGCAATTGTTGGGAATTATTTTTAAAGGTGAATGAATATGCATTTTTTTGCTCTAACTGGTGTTTATTTACTTCGTTAAAATCATTTTTTTTAATTGATTAGCCTATTAGGGTATTTACTATTATAAGCATTAAGCATTAGTTTTTAGTTATATTAATACAATACATGGAGGAAACATACCAACACATCTTAAATACTGATGTGCATCGGTAACATGTAAAATGGGAACATGCAACTTTTTAAAAAAATCCTCCCTGATTTGGTGTTTTGGACGTAAACTGATGATCTCTTGAAGTCATCGCTTCGTTTCTATGTCTTCACAGAAAGCAGAGGCGACCGGGGTGAAAAGACCCAGGGGAAGACCCAGGAAATGGGTGAGTCACATGTTGGACATAACAAACAGCAGTAGCAGTGGTCACATCAGTTGATAACAGTTGATACTTTGTGTTGATGGATCACTCGAGCCAGTGGTTTTGTTACTACGCACAAGTTTCTTATCCTATCAAAGGATTTCGTCGCGTTGACAAATTGTGCCCTTCACTTGTGGACTTGAATATGTTCAGAGTTTCTTCTCCGGCTGTTGCCGGCGTCTGCGTGCGTTCAGAAATGTTATCAGGCGGCGAAAATGTTTACGCTCGGCGCTGACCGCAGGAATACTTAAATAATTCCATGGACGGGCCTGAAGGCCCCTGTGTTTATCAGCTCCAGAAAGCAACAGACCTGATTGATGATGGGGGAGGAAAAGCAGCTGGCATTTCAAAGTGCCACCAGGAAGCGCGAGGAGAGACGCGGGGAACGCGAGCTTTCTCCCGAATATATATCGCGCCTGCGTTTTTATGTGTCACGGGGGAAGTACCTAGGCGGAGGGGTCATAAAGTGTGCGGTTTATATTTGTTTTCCTGGAAGTACCGGCATGTTCCAAGAATCGAACGTGCATATTTACTATCTCCACCACGGTGAACACTCGGCCGCTCTGCTGGTGCGAGCTCGTGCTGAGACTTGTTAGCTCCATGTGGCGGCTTCACAATCTGCAGCGAGTAAATTAACGGCTCGGTTCACACGCAGGGCATCGACACCTCCGCCTCCACGGCCTTCAACCACAGCCAGGGTAACATTTCAGCCTCTGTCAGGCCTAATGTCTTTGGAGTAACTCCCTGTAGGTCACAATGGTCATGTTAGAGATACGAGACCATGACAACCAGGTGAACACCAGGTGAACTCTACCGCCAAAACCATATATTTGTTATTTCATGCTTTGCAATTTGCATTTAACAAACCATTTAGTTGTTTTAAAACTTTAATATACATTTTTAAACATTATTATATTATATTATTATATCTGCCACTCCCAAATCAGCCTCTGGGTGGTAAAAAGTTGCATAATGCTCCTTTTTACAGTAGACACGTGCTTTATATTTCAGAAAATGCATTGGTACGAGGATGCTGTATTCCTATAATTAGGGTTGTAGCAGCTGGTAGCAGGTCACATATCATGGTGGACCTGAACGTAGCCCTTGTGGTTTTATGTGTCCTGTGCGTTGAGATCGACATCTCATGTCATGTGGTTTAATCTGAGCGTGAGGTCTGAAAGGTGAGAATTTCCTGCATCCTGCAGGAAGACTGTTCCCACCACGGCCGCAGTGCCATCCACATCGATATCTGTGCCAAACAGGAAACACATGTATGTGGCTGCAACGGGCTTGAGTCGATGCAAAGTGTGTGTAATGTCTTTCAGACTCTGATGCGATGCTGTCCATGTGTTCGATATATCGGAGCCGGGTCTTCACCCTGATGCTGACGGGAAACTGCGAGAGTAGCGCGGGTCCCGGTGTCGTTCAAAGCATTGATCATGTTCTGTTTTTCTTTTTCTCTTGCTGTTTTATAATGAGGTTTACTCAGATTGTCATTGTTTTCGCAATTCAGGCCCTTGAGCCACCTTTTGTCGTGAAGATGCAAAAACGAGGACTTGATTTAAAGCATATAAACATTCCTGTCTCTTTCAAAATAAGAGTATAACGCAGTCTGGGCTTGCCCCTCTGGCCTTTTTTGTTGTTGTTGTCCGAGTTACCACACACCTGATCTGAGTAGAAACTCCAAAGACGATCAGAGTCCCTTTGATCCCATTATCGCTGTTCCCACTACAGTCACCTGATTGGGTGATTAGGTTGTTACGCAAATTAGCAGGTGTTCCTAATAAAGTGCCCCAGCAAATCAGTTTCTCTGCTCAACTGCAGCTGCCCACTGAAGATATCAGAGTGATCTGTATTAAACAGTTTCCTGTTTCCTGTCTCCTTGGTGCTTGCCTCTGCCTGCATGTCCCAGGTACATTCACCTACACACTGAGCCTCCGCCCTGGCGTCTCCATGGCAACATTACCCAAAGCATGTTGGGCAATGTTTTTTCTCAAAACCTTGAAACCAGAAAAAAGTAGGAATAGAAATTATTGTTCATAGTAATGTTTTTATTTGTATCATAACCTGACGCTAGGAATCATTGTGTGTGTGTTTTTTTCTCTTTACCTTAGAATGAGCCTTTTGTATTGACACAGGGAAATGATCTGCTAGTAGCTAAGAATGTTGGCTTTAAACGTGGTAACCGAAGTCTCTTCACTGGTGCTCAGGTTGTTGTGTCCTTCCTGCATTTGATACTGGATTTCGATCCAAGGAAGGTTATTAAAAGTCATAGATTGTATATCCCGCTGCACCATCACCAGGAACTGCCAGGGCTGGTCGGACCTGGCTGATCCGGGGTCAGTGCCTCATTTGTATGTATGCTCGCACCTCCACTGTTTGGCTGCGGGTCCCGTCCTCTGTGTGCAGGTGTTGAGATGCCGACCAGCTGAGCAGCTTCCTCTGATAGTAACAGCGTGAAGGGCAACTCTGCTCGCCAATAGGTTGTATTCATCGGTTGTGCACAGCAGTTCCGCTATCCTGCTGCCAAGTGGCTGCCGTCCACTGGATTTTATGTGTTGTTTCCCTTACAGGAAAGCTCCATCCCTGTTTGCATGGACGCAACAATGAGAACCTGTTGTTTCCCTGACAAAAGATGCTTTTATAGTGCCACTTTGTTGATTAATTACTGGCATGGGAATACAGCCCCTGTGTTTTGTTGTAATTGGGGTCAGTTGGCTCTAATTAAAGGTTGACAGGGTTTTCTTGTGCTGCGCACGCTGATGTTTCACAGCTAAATGTTTCCTCCAGATGAACAAATCCAATAAGATGCTTTTTGTATCTTGTCGTTGGATATAGACTATACCAGAATATTAGGCGCCGTTTATTTTTATTTAGCAGAATCCTGCTAAGAGTTGTTGCAATGTGCACAGTACTGAAAGGTCGTAAGTAAGAGGAAGTGGAAATTTTAGACTAGAGGATTCCAACCCTTACTGATCATAAGATCATAAGGTGGCAAATGGGGTAGCAGTGATGTGTTGTCATGTAATGTAATTTAAAGTGGTGTGATTTTGGCAGTAACAACTTAAGTTGTAAGTATAATATATTGTAGTATTTTGTTATATTACAGCGATATTAGTAATATTAGTGTTATTAATATAAATAAATTATAATATTATAGCATTGTAATACATTATTATTATTATTATTATTATTATTATTATTATTATTATTATTATTATTATTATTATTATTAGTATTATTTCAGTATTAATAATAAAGTTTATTGTAGTATAATACAAGTAGTGGTGTGTGAGGTGAAAGCTCAGAGCAGAAACCCCGTCTGGGCTGCAGGAATGACTTTAAGACTTGCGGTAAGGTGTGGTCTTAGTTATGCTCCTTAACGGAAACCAATTCTCAGGCCACTTTCAGGACAGTCTTCTCAAGACACGTAACACCACACCAGTGACAACAGCAGAGTGAGGAGCGCTACGTCTCTACGTGACGACCGAGAATAAAGACTTTTCCTGAGGAATATCGCGTAACGCGACCCCCTTAAATCTTATCAGGGACATTCCTCATTTCAGTGATAGGGTGATTGAGGGGTTTGCCACCCAGATGGGCAAACATCCTGTACAAATAAGGTGCCGGACGCGTGTGCACGCACACACACACACACACACACACCTTTATCAACATCTGAAAAGTTTCACACATATCTCCAATACGAGCTAGTGGCTTGATCATAGAATACTTATATATCTGCAGAGATAAATAATGTGCATGAGTAGATTTTGACTTTTTTTCCATTCTTACATCTCATTTCATTTTTACATCTCACTATCTGTGTGGTGTGTTTTATGCCGTTTCTGTTACATCACACAGGGAATAAGTATGGTAGAAATAAATAATAAAATATGGCTTAACGGGAGATTCGATTCTTCTCGCGCTTTGCCCATCTCCACCGGTCAGATGCTTCCTCTCTGCCGGGGGCTGGAAGCTAAACTGTGTCTCTGCCCCCGGGCCGTCCCTCTGCCTTCCACACAGCTGCCTCTTTGTGTTGGATTCGCCGCAGTCACATCCGAGAGCAGCTCACATCCAGGACACTCTATACCCATCTCCCCTGTCTGTGTCGGCGCGCTCCCTCATGGTAAATGGAGTCCACTGTGTGACTAATGCCCTCTGCATCAAATGTGCGGAAATGACTAAGTGAATGGGTGAGGAAGCACAAGTGCTGCGGTGGGAGTGTGTGTGTTTGGTTTACTTCCATCTCACTAAGGGGTTTGCAGCTCTTGGCTTGAGGTCAGAGTGAAGGCAGGTGCCAAGCTCTGGAATCAGGACGCGCCTTAAATCACACGTTGTCCAGCTGAAGTCGTCCGGAAACCGGCCACATGTTGCAAACATCTTTCCTTTGAAAGTGTGCACGTGGAAGGCAGGCGTCATTGTCAAACTGTGACATGTCTCAGACATTAAAAAGTCTTTTTATAGTCTTGGCAGGCCTGAAAATATGGACCAAAAAGCCCCAGGTTGTCTGGGCGGCAGATCCAAAGTGAGTCAGGGGTGTCCTGATCCATCTTCTTATTGGTCGTCCCACTGGTCACTGTTGACTTTTTGTGATGTTCAGATCCTCTGTTAGGTACGAGCTCGTTGTTTTGTCCGGCGTGAGGTTTCCAGCTTTTGCTTCCCCTTCGCTCCCTGAGATCCTCTGATGCTTCACCTCATGTAGCTGCTGTCGCACTGACTGTGAACTTTGACCCAGAAAGTTCACATCTTCAAAATCCTTTTTTTTAATCAGTTCATTAGGCTCGTTTATTTGTTGTTTCATGGCAAAATGAAAATTAACTTTACAATGACGTAACTTTTTTTCACTGTGTGAGTTGTGGTTCATAGTGTCCATGTTTTACTGGATGAGGTGAGGTGAGTTATTTTTAGGCCGATGCTTCTGCACTGTACTTCTCCCTCACGGCTATTTGTAAAGGAGAGTTTACAGACCACAGAGAAAGGGTTTTTTTTAGGGGGGTGGGGATGGTGGGCAGCAACATTGCTTCATTCCCTACATTCTCCACCCCCCATCTTCCTCCAGCCATCGGCTGCTGCCAGGCTGAAGGAACGAATTCCAGCCACCAGAGGCCTCTGTTCAGAAAGAGACTCAACAATGACAAACATCAGGAGTTGCCGGGGACCTCAGCGGATGTCCACAGGTCACCCCATGCCTCCCTCCCCCAGCGCCCACCCCCACTCGCTCTCTCTCTCTGCTGCAGCCTGAGTTTAATCATTTCACTCTGACCGGTCGTCTACAGTTACAAGGCAGCGAGCTGCTTCACAGTGAGGATGTAAAGAGCAGTGCAGGGAACGGCACAGAGATTTAATCTGCAGACGGCACAACACTATACAGCAATACTTCCTGTTTCAATATGAAAGCATTTCAGATACATTCCTGTGGAACACACTGATGCATCATGTCTCCAGGTGACATGATGCAGGAACCACTACACGACGTTTATTGACCCTGTGTAATTTGTTTAGGCAAAAGTTCCTAATGGACGGAATGGCCAGTGAGAAGGTTTACATGCACACGGAGGGCATATGGCCAGTTAACTTAATTAGTGCGGTCTGTTTACATACAGTAACCTCAGTTTTAAATCTTTGTTTAATTTTAACAACATATTTTCAGCATCATAATGAAAACTACTTAAATGCAAACAGAAAATGAAGCATATGTAGAAAAGCTGGCTCGCTGACGGGCCTCAGGGCTTCCTGGGGAATCCCCCCTTTGAAGGAAGTGTAGGTCGGCACCATTGTCAGTTTCACACTCATAACTCATATGTCAGACACAACGGTACATGGGCTAATGGAGCATTTAGGAAACATCTGGATAACTGGTTTTATTCTTAAACGTTAGACGGCCAATAAAAGCTGCTAACAAAACAAATTAGTATCAGTGCAGGTACGATGTAATGCCATTAGCAAATTTGCTCACAAAAATAAACATTAGGGCGAAGTTATAGTAGTCGAGCACGAATTTAAAATACCCCTGTGTCCACTGTTTGTTTTACATAGGAAGTTACATGTCTGTCCCGCGTTGTCGTGGTAGTTTGCGCAACGATGCCTGGGATTTATTATTTTTTTTTATTCTATTCCTTTCACAATATAGCTCTTTCAAATTCCTTAAATAGGCATGGATATTTAGGGCATTATAGTAGTTCTGCTACCACTAATATAAGGCAGGAAGTGAGCTGTTCCAGACACTACAGGTTAATTCAGAACATCTGCGACGCTCTGTTAAAACAAGGCAGAGCTGAGTGCCACGGATAGAGTCCTTCCTGTTCCAAAGCAGCCACACATGCACACTGGGAAGCAGCCGCATGCATTTGGATTAAATGGTTCCAAGGCACCCAAGACCCCCGAGCTCCCAAACGCAGTGTACACTCTGAACAAAACAAAAGAATTTTTGTGGCTTTCTCTTTCGCCTAGTGCCAAAAATTAAAATTAACCAAGATGCAAAAAAAAAAAGAAAAGAAAAAGGATTTGTAACGTCTGAACGCACATTGCCTTTTTTTTTTACCCCCCCACCCCTTCTTTTCTTCCTCTTTCCCGTTTGAGATACTTGGGAACAGATTTCACTTCAAACAGCAGAGGCTCCTAAATGGAGCCGATCCAATTTGTCTGTGCCTTTCTTTCTTTTCATAGCACCCCCCCTCCAAAAAAAACCCCCCACCTTCTAACAAAAGGCTGCTTGTCCGCTAGGAATGTTCCACATTCTTTGCAACGACGGACATTTTTCCCTTCGGCAAATTCCCCCTAATCACAGGATTTAGTGGGACCCTGATAGGTGCAATTCATAAATCTGGTGGGGCATTGGTTGTGGGGGGGTTGGGGGTGTCCAGAGTCTGAGAATGGAGAATGGTAGGGGTGTTGTGCACTGGGCAATGTGGGAGCTAGAGAATAGCGAAGGTATTTCAGGATGATAATGAGGCCAGGGCTAGTGGCCTGTTGTCATAGACCCTGGTCTAGCTGCGTGGCCCAGAGCAGTGGTGTATAGGTGTAGTTTCCACTGCACTGGGTGTTTGCTCTTTCCTTCTGTCGGGTGAGCGAGTCAGTAGAAATCCCCCAGATGTACGCAGAACAAGCTTTTGAAATCAACACCGGAATCTTTAGATCCAGATCGAGATCTACATCTCGACGCAGAAACGCCTGATCACACAAGGCCACAGTTTTAATAAGGGTCAATATCCTAAAATAGGATACACACTTTCATTTATTCACAAAACTACTTCCATCAGCTTTTGTGCACACTCCTGATTCCAACGCCATAAATGCCTATATGTTTTTATACCCATTTCTTTGAGTCATCGCAGCAAAACTTCAAACAGGCGCAAAAGAGATCGGATAGGTGGTGGGATATTATCTTCCTGGATCGGGGTCTGGTGACCCCTCCTCCTCACCATGAGTGGGTGCGACTCTCGCAGTGACGTTTAAAAAGACTTTAATGATACCTATGGAACCGTTTGAGCAATAAGGGAGAGAACGAGAACAAAAGCGTGCACAGGTGGATCCTTATGAGGGGTGGTGGTGGTGCAAAAAAAAAAAAATTGCAAAAGCTTTGGCTCAAGGCCAAGGCTCTTTCTTTCAGGAGGATGAATTTACTCAGTGAATGTCATGGCCCTATAGAATTTAGATATTATGTGCAAGGTAGATTCCAGCTTGTCGGAGTCGCTGTTATGAGGAGTGAAACCAGTATGTTATCTGTTTAATATATGTTGGTATTGCTCCATAAAATCAAATTAATTAAACTAATTAAAATCCATTGGTGACCAGTTGGGCTCGACTTATCACTTCTAAGAAGTAATTAAGCACATTTTTTGTGTATTACTATGTATAAACAGCCTCACTTGTTATTTTGGTGTGATCAGCAACGAGTTTTTCTTTAATTGAACTTCAGTACCTCATTATTCAGTATGAAGTTGTTCAATTCCTTTATGTTCCTTATGTTTCTCTTTCTGTTATTACTTTGATGATAGTGTCTGCAGGCAGATGGTATGATGACTGTGTGAAACCCCTATTTTAATAACAATTAATAAAGTCAGTGAAAATAATTAGTTTTTGATGCCACCAGTTATGTGTAAAAATATTCTTATGGCCTCTGTGCTAAATTCATTCATCTCCCTAAAAATTTTTCCAGGCGGACGGCTCACGGCTCACGGCAGCAGACGGCGAATTCCAAAATGTTTTACAAACCTGCCAGATGAGTCCAGTGTTTACCTACCTAAGTGCCCTATAAGGCAAACTTGTTACATTTTAACAATTTCAATGGTAAAAGCATTCCAGGCTTTAACGGCCTCCTCGTCCACACAGCATTTCATCTGAAGCCAGGCGTCTCAGCCCTGCACGCTTGTGTTTGTGGATGGAGGGTTGAACTTAGTGGGTCAAATGACCCATTTGGCTTCAAAGGGGGTCCAAAGGTTAGCCAGCCCACTAACGGTTAACCAGAGCAAACAGCTGCGGCACCTATTTTATGGGATAATTAATGCTCAGGCTGCAAAAACAGCAGCGCGGAAAGGCCTATACCTATATGTGCTACACACTGTCAACACAATAATAACAGGTACATTTAATACAAATACATCTGATACATTTATTAAAGCTTAATATACAACAGATGATGTTGGCACAATAAAATATAATTATAGGCCTGCAAGAAAATACACATCTGTAGTAAATTGTAATGTAATTTTGTACAATTTATTAATTTAAATGGAAGAAAACAATGTAAACGTCAAACTAAACACTACAGTCGATTCAGGTCGTTTGTGGTCACGGCAGCCACGTGCAGCTGCCTGTCAAAACACTGGCTGATATCACGTCACGTGTCTTCATGCCATTTATATGGCCAGATGATAAGCTGGTAGCATGGACAACAAGAAGGCACCACAAACCTTTTACAGTATACAAAGTGTGGAAAGTGATAAAAAAAAAGGAGGTTGAAGTGTGAAAAAACCCACTTAGGGTCATGTTTATGTGCCAGGAGTAAGTAAAGTGAGTAAAATATGAGCCATCACGGGAAGCCGTGTAGACGGTGGGATTGTTTAAAATAGGAGCGAAGACGTTTCGTGAGAAGAACTCGGGACGGAAACGGGACACGTCTGAGACGCTTGGAGCACTTAGTTCAGTTTATTTTACTTTGTCGCCTTTTAGTTCTCGTCCAGGTTTGGACTGTTTGACTTTTTTTTTTACAAACGAGTCAACACACGTCGTGACAGGTAACTTGTTTGTCGGAAATCCTTGCTGGGATCATCCTACATCCTGGATGTACCAATGTGGGGATGTAAAATTCTGGTGATAAGTGTGAATTTGTAGTCTGTGACATGTTAGAGTCGTGATAAACCATGTGGGAACGGAGCCAAATCAGCAGCTGCGGTGAAGCTGGCGTGTGTGCGGCCCCTTGAGGGCCGATCCCCACGTTCAGAGAGGAGACTCTGACTCGTTTACTTCTTCACTTTTTGGGTTTATCTCAACGTTGAATGCACTTATTGTAAGTCGCTTTGGATAAAAGTGTCTGCTACATGACTGTAATGTAATGTAATTCCATATTAGCAGTTAGCAAAAATGTAGCAAAAAAGGAAAAATGTTGCATACATATTAATCCATTACTATTTAACCCACCCATAACGTTGCATGATCGACAGGTACATCTCGGTACTAGGTCCATGTCGGAAAGTTCTGTCCTCTGTAAGATTTTGTTTTCACCTCAAGAACCCTAAAACATGAACGTTTGAGGAGCAAAGCGAGAGCCCGGCTGAGTGGCCTGGTTATATTTCACTTGATTCTGGTTGAATTGAACCGAGTTGAATCCAGAGCAGATTGCGGAGGACTTACATTTAATTCCCTGGCACAAAGGAGCACATCTTATGTTTCGCTGCAACATAAGATTGTGTATGTGCACAACAGCGTGCGCAAATTGTTGGCATTTCCTTTTTTGCTCTCGTGTTGTATGCATTTCTTGGGCTGTGTCATTTTTGTTTAACAACGTTGTTTGTCCACTTTTTCTGGTTATAACTCTTGTTTGCATTATCGAGAAAGACAGTTGGACAGAATGATTGATCCTCCACTCGTGGATGAACATGAAGCATCAAGGTGAAACATGACAGACGTAAAGCCAAACAACAAATATGGTCTGCAGAGAAGGACATCTGCTGCTTTTACTGCTCTTTAACTTGCGGCTTTAATTAATGGAAAATGCAGAAACATCTGTAAATGGATCGACAATTTTCATGTGATAAGAAGTACAAAAGTCTTAATTGAATTGGAAAACGGACCAGCTGAAGTGTCCCAGCAGATGGCAGACTTACCTCCTGAAAAGGTTTTTAGTCCAGAGAAACCAGCCTTTACTTGTGTTGGTGTCAATAATGTTTTGAAGTGTAGAGAAGGAGTTTAGTGATGAGACACAGTCAATTATTGTCACTGTGAGTAATCAGTAGAAAATTGGCACTTTTACTGGAACAGGGCTTCTTCAAGAACCCAAACAGATGCTCCATGGTAAGAAAGGTCTGGTTCTTTGAGTGTGCACCTGGATGAAGAGGGCTGTCACACAGTGGTGCCGTTGAGAAGTAAAGTAGTCTATCCCACAAGTCCCACCTAGAAATGCCCGCGTTGTAGGAAGATACATTTGCCTTCAATACACACTGGAGTGCACTTAACTCATTTTTTACCTATGTGTGGGATAGTTTACTTTACTTCTCAAGGGCACAGGTCTTTATTAACATCCATCCGAGTTAACAGCATCCACTGATCCCACTCACCAAGTTAAATTTTGGAGTGGTCCGATTGTGCCGAACATTGTAGGAAGCTATGACGACACGACTGCAGCATCTTATGACAGGTTTGATTCCCTGTGTTGGCGACAGAGTGCTAGAACAATTAAGAGAAATCGGGTTCAGGGGCGTGCCTCTCATGACAAGGTGGGGTCTTTTGTGAATGGCTGTCTGTACAAGGTGCTCAGCAGAGCGGAGGCAAGTTTCTCTCTTTGATCAGAGGAAGACCTCTGGAAAGGGGCTGCCGCTCGGCCACCGAGCAGAGAGCCTGGAGCTCTGCATTCTTGGAGCCACAGAGGGATTGGCTTTCACCTGGCTTCCAACGTAGTCGGGTTGGAGACTAGTTGAAGCGGCTCATACTGCCGTCACGCTGCCCGCCAAAGCCAAGCATATAAGAACCAGCAACATCAAAGATCTGCCAGAACCTGTGAAAGACAATGCTTTGCCTTTTGTGTTGGCGGATTCGGGGGGTTTACTAGCAGGAGTGGCTTCTGTACTGTAAGAGTGGGGTTTCACTGTTGCTTACTTTGGAAAACTTTGTCCCAGAACAACTGGAACTGCAGCTGTAGGTTTTATTACTTTCAGACTGTAAACACAGAGGACTCTTCACCGTTTCTGCTCATTCAGTGTGACACTTCAAAGCGCACCGTCCACCTGTTGTTACTTTGGATGTATTGACTTAAACCCTTACGTCCCGATTTCGTCGACAGTCTTTTTCTGAGTTCCAGTCAGAACGCTTTCCCATTTTTTTGGTTTTGTTATATTAAATAATTCTTCAAACGAGGACAGTTTACATATTACATACCAATGGTGCTTATGTGAGCTTGATGTAAATGGTTTTAGTTTATTTGAAATTACACACAAAAACACACAACTATTATAATATTGTGGAAACCCCCAAAACTCCAAGACTAAGACTCGTGACAATTGTTGTAAACAGACCTAATTCAGCGTAAGTAGGACTAGTATAACCTCAGGGTCCCCAGTATTTATTTTATTTCAATCGTATTTGTTCTTGTAGTGTGTTAGTTACCATTTGTGCTTTTGTGCCACCTGTCCCTGCTTTTAGATGTTACACAGTTACAGTATGTCTTTGATCATTAGTTATTTCTAATGTTTATGTGCTAGTATGTGTTTACATTTTTTTTTTGGATCAACCCGGCAGGGCCTGCAAAAGTGTAAATCTGGCACATTTACATGTTGGTAAATAATGTGCGTCCATTTTTTTTAGCAAAAAAACCCAAAACATATAAAACAATTTCCTTCGTTGCTATTTATTACGCAAACTAAATTCACGTTAGCTGTGTCTCTAATCTAACAGTTGAGTCATTATTATTTTCTGTGACTTTTGTGAACTTTCTTTTCACTTCCTGTTTGCATTTATTTTATGCGTATCTAATTGTTTCCTTCTCTTTTATTTCTCGACATGTCATTACACTTACATGTAGTACGCTTGTGAACAAAATAGACTCATTAGTGTAAATAGTGAGTAAGAAATCAAACATAGCATAATTTGTGTACTTGCACTGATGATTGGACTTGAAAATGAGCATTTCACTTCCTTGTGGGTACGTCACACAGTCTATATTGTACTATATTGTATTGTACCTGTGAGGGGCAGAGTGCTCATAGTGATTTTTAGGAGAGAGACCAGTGACTGACAGTGGTCAGAGGTCAGAGGTCAGGTCAGCATCCTCCTGTCTCTGTTTGCACGTTTCCATTTTCCCTCCACCGCTGCTTGCATTCCTCATGCAGGGCCCATCCGGTGTTGACATGGACTCCATTACTGAGTTTGAGCCTACTGACATTCCAGCCAGAGCTGGCAAAGAAAACACCAGCTGTTTGAACTGATCTGGTGGGTGTAGGGGATTAGGAACATGGAACTCTCTTCTTAAGGCCAGCAGCTGGCTGGGCTTACAAGCACCAGGGACTCAGCGTTCCTCTATCACATTCCCAGAACTGTTCGGAGTGCTCAGCTGTTCAGCTTCGGTCCACAGCTACTTCCTGTCTCTGCTGTCATAGACAGAAAAATCCAAATCCAGGTTGCGTCTACATGTTGTTCCTCACCTCTGGAGGGTTTAACGTTAGTGATAATGATAATAATGAACATATTACATTAAACTATTGTAATTGTTTTATAAATATGCTTGTGGTATTTTGCCCTGAAAAAATAGTTGCACACAAACCCCTATCGTTACACAAATCAAAAACTTCATTTGCACGTGTGTGCATCTTTGCAGTTGTCAGTCTCATCCTGTAGTAGATCCTATATTAGATTTTTCAGGTTATGGATATTTGTTTTTTCACCATTTTCATTTTAAAGTTGGTTTGTTTTTTATGTACCGGTAATTATATTTTTATTTTATTTTATTTTTTTGAAGGAGATTTAGAATTCAGAATTGACTTTATTGACTTAATTGACTTAATTGAGTAATTAAAAAAACAACGAAGTAAGAGACAAAAAACGAAGTAAGAGAAAAATATTTACAAGGACTATAAGGGACATAAATCTAAAGTGTCGAGTGCAAAGTGTGAGGGGTTTATTGTTCTGTCCTGGGGGAGATGCGCGTTAATGTAACCGTCCTTCACTGACATGTGTGGCCCCAATAAGCCATTTTTCTATTGGACTTAAACACACTCGCATTCCACGCTGGCCTGTTTTGATTTGATTTTGTGGCTTTCATTTCCACATGAATCATAACCAGCCGGGCCGAAATTCTTGTGAATCACACTCGCTTGTTATGAAGCCGTCGCATGACGTATTGAGTAAATAACAGATGTGATGCCTGAGCGTATTCCTGCTGGAGGTAAAACGAGGTGAAACATCACTGATCTCTTCCCGTCTACTCTCTCTCTCTCTTGCAGCCACAGCAAGTCGTCCAGAAGAAGCCTGCTCAGGTAAGGAACCTGACCCATGTGCACCCAGACACAAATGCAACACACACTCTAATTCTGTATATCAATACCCCCAAACAAGCATCCATCACTAAACATTTGGTTACACTTGGCAGCTTCTGATCCACAAAACGATGGTTATGGTTTGGCTCAGTTTATTTTTAAATCAACATACTTGGTATGGGTTTAGGAATGATCACTGCTTGGTTTAGGTTAGAGGACAACTGACAGTGGGAAACCGGATTAAAAAATATCCCAGTAGTCTCCAGTGTCAGAATGAAGTTTAATGTTTTGTTGACCGCTCATCTAAGCTCTTCCCTTTAACAAGGTTTAACTGTGATATTTCAAAAAAAACCACATCACTCTTTTTTTCTGCTTTGCTCCTGAGAGATGATTCATAATGGAGTCGATCACTGTAGGTCCTTATGTAACAGTGGTCAACACAAAAAATGACTTTTTGTTTGCTACCGAAACTGTTCCAGCTGATACACATTAAATCCGACATGCTGATTCCGTATCTGAATTCAGAGTTTGACCTGCATGTCAGGAGTTTAGATTTACATGTTTTTTACAAAGAAGGTCCACATTTTGACGTTTTGACTATTTGTTATTTTGCTGGAGTGTTTTAATAATAATAATAATAAAAATTATCTAATATCATCAAATTGGAATAGATGTTCTCAGATCTGCAAAACTTTGTACCAGCTGGGCATCGCAAATCGCAAATTTCTGCAAAATAGTGACCATGCATATAACAATTTCTAAATTCAGATTCATCATCAGCGGAAAAGGATTTAGTCGAGAACACGTGGGTTTTCCTCAGTAGCAAAATCTCTGTTGTCCAGTTTT
This sequence comes from Trinectes maculatus, assembly GCA_016785345.1. Classification (NCBI taxonomy): domain Eukaryota; kingdom Metazoa; phylum Chordata; class Actinopteri; order Pleuronectiformes; family Achiridae; genus Trinectes; species Trinectes maculatus. The sequence goes on along the minus strand of JAFBJQ010001618.1, from coordinate 254,824 downwards.
CTTTGCAGGTTTACGAGATAGAACGACGTAAACCTTCAAACTTCCCCGACGTTAAATACACACAACAGTGACTGTGCGCTCGCTCGCTCTGAAACGTCAGGCCCGATGAGAACTGTGGCAAAAGTCACGTCTTGTAAATAGAGGAGCGAAACGGGACACGGGTCATAGCTGGCGCTCTGGGTGAGAAATTCTTCCGCGACACCGCATCGTTTGCATGCAGCAGATAATTCGATTGTTGTTTTATGTTGCTGGTGCGACTGACCACATCAGAGGGCAAACAAAAGCAGAAGAAGCAGTAATAAGTGAGTGAAACATGACACAGGCCCCCCTCCCACTGCCGCCCCTCCACCCCCCACCCCAGCATTCTCTCACACTCCAGGAATCCACCAGCCTCCCTCCTTTCGCTGGTGTGGGCCACCTCTTAGTGTGAATGCATAACTTCCCTCTGATTTCTGGCTGTGTGGGAACAGTGCAGAGGTAGTTGGGAGGTGCCGTGAGGCCCTGGGAGCAGCAAGCCGTAAAAGTGTCATTTGGTTCTCTCCCACTTTGATAGGCTGCTTTATCTCAGCCCCTCCAGCCCCAACACGTACAAAAACCTCCACACGCTTCCATTCCAGTGCACGAGGTCGAGCGGGTTGGATGCACGACGTGGCCGGAAGCTACAGCCTTGCACAGGGAAACAGTGTAGTCTCCGAAATGATCGTGCAGCCACCGTCGCCAACCATATTTAATGTGTTTGTACGAAGTGTAACTAATTAGAAAGAATACAAGGTCACTGACCCTTGAAATTCTATTAATCTCCATTTAACAGAAGCTCAGGCACTAGACTGTTTTGTTCCACTTCCACAACAAACCCACGTCGCAATACGACTGTGGATAAACTGACAATCTTTTAGTGCAGGTGATGATTGTTTTGATTGAGGGCAGATCCAGGGTAACAGGAAGATATATATGTGTGTGTGTGTGTGTATATATAATATATATATTATATATATATTAAAAAAAACCTGTTCTTGTTGCAGATGTCTATTAGTATGAGCTGTTACGTTGCATGAGTTACTAGTTACTTTGTTATTTACGTTCAGAGCATCAGAACCGTCTTTGGCAGGCTCAAGGATGTTCGGACGGAAACCGGAGCGTTTTCAGTGAGAAGTTAAACTGAAGCGTGGTGTGACAGGCTGTTAAATATCATAAATTAGGAGATGTTTTAAAGGTCGACCTTTACGGTGACACTGAACAGCAGACTGTAAAGCAGTGTTCTGCTGCCCTCCCTGGTAGACATATTAACCACAGCCAACATTGTTGTCACATAGTCCTGGAATACATACACATCTCTGTCCAAATATCTGAGCTGAGTTTCCCTTTAACATCTGTATGTGTAGTTCAGCAAGATGAGATGTCATGTTGGGATGGCTGGGTCAAGAATGTGTGATCTGCACTGTCAGACAAAGCACCATAATAACACTACTGTTCTGTACAGTATTAAAAAAAATATTATTAACCCTAAACCCTTAAGTGTAAATAATCCCCATGATGCTTCAATGGATCTCTGAATAAAATTGTAAATAAACTGGTGCTTTCTCCATTACTTCATTGTGGAATGATGGCGTGAAATGGTATAGCTCCCCGCCACCACCGCCACATTTTTACTCCCCTGCTCTCATTTGCCCTCTTCACACATGGTAGCGTTTAGCGGTCCATTCAAGGCTGCAGTGTGTGAGCGCTAATGAATGGAGTCGCTGCTGCGGAGTCCAGACAGGCTCCCATACAGGACGTCTGCTGAATGGGTGCACCGCCACGCTCTGGGAAAGGAAGCAGGTTATAAATTGTATCAGTTAGCCCCCCATCATAAAACGAAGCCATGTGGAAAATGAAATTCATTTCATTAGGGGAGGATGGGGTGGGGGTGGGGGTGTCTCTGAGTTTTAATCACTGCACACAAAACCAAAAAAAACAAAACAAGATTTTTTTTTCTGGGTGCCATGATTAACACTACTGCAATTAATTAATGAATGAATTCTACTCTCACCATTTTGGGCACGTTTGTTTTTTTTTTGCAATTTTGAAGGGTTTTTTTTGGCATATTAAGTCAAAAGCCTGATTATGTGTCACAGTTTTTATGCTTGTGTGTATTTTAAATTTTGTTTTATTAGTTGCCGCTGCACGGCACAATCACAACGGTTTATTGTGTATCTTTTCTAACCCTTGATCCTGTTGGAAGATGGATTAGTTTGCATCATATTTTCAATGCAGTTTGTTGCTGATTAAAAAAAAAAAACCCAAAAGAACTCATAATATTTCCAAAGTCAGGTATTAATGATGTTAAATAATGGTGATCTCAATATTGCCTAGTGTTAAGTTCATTAGTTAATTGACTAATGTTATGGTTAATGTAAAGGGTTATGACCTTTGGCACTGCAAAATTCACATTTTGTAACAAAGCCTGCATTGCTTTTCTTGTAAATGTAACAATTATAAATCCAGAGAAACAATATCATTTATAATAAAATGCACAATCATCATCTTTAAACATTTGCTGTACAATGCTAACAGGAACTGTTCATAGACCTTCAACTGTAATACGTGATACATTAATATGATGTAACGCGGCCTTGACATAAATGGGTCGCTGCCCCGTCCAGTCTGGTGGACCTTCATCAAGGACAGCTCTTGTCTTGTGCACAGCCATTTCCTGTCAGAGGTTAATCATTCACTCTCTGACCACACAGCAATTAGCTGCTCCATTAATCCTGCGGACAAGTGAGTGACCGGATGTGGTCGTGTTCAAGTTGAAAGTGACACAGATCCTCTTGTCTTGTCCTTGCAGGAAGAAGAAGAAGAAGAAGAAGAGGAGGAGGAGGCTGGACCGTCCCAGGAGAAGGACTAAGCCTCTGACACCATCGTACCTCTACCTCATTCAGCTGTCAGGTCTTTCAAAGGGGAAAGACTGCCTTGACCACTTTTTCTTTTCTTTTTTCTTCTTGCCTTTTTCCAGCATCATATCTATTTTTACTCCAGTTAGAGAAATTTCCCACCTCCAGCTTTTCTTTCCGTCTTTGCGTGCGTCCACACTGATCTGTCACTGACCACGGCAGAACGTTTCAGTGTTTGTCTGTATCTTTAAATCTCGTTGATAGGTTTTTCTTTTTAACACGGGTCATTCAAAATGCAACAGGACAGTAAAGCTCTCAGTAACTGGGCACTCGCTGGCTACTATAGGCTGATCACATCTGAAAACAAACAGAATCAAGCAGCCGCGATGAGTATGTGAGGCCCACACCCCGACGGCTGGTGTCTGTGGTCGCAGTTCATCAGAACGCCGTCGTCTTCCAATGACTGGGAGCGTCAGCAGGCCCCGTCACACGCCCCTGTTGTTGTTGACTCACTCCCCAAATGTTGACGGTCTGGTTTTGTTATATAGACAGAGACGAAAGAACGCACGTCTACTGTTCAAATATTTCAACGCTGGCACGAAAAAACCCCCGAAACCAAACCGGTGTTAAACCACCAAAGACAGGGAGACCCAGGGCGGCGGTTTATCCATCCTGTTGGCTCAGAGCCACTTAGAACTTTAAGATTGAATCCCCATTCGTCACAGTTATATTTGGCATCTTCCTGTATGTTGTGGCTCAAATGGAAAATGCGAAAGTGAAAATGCGTCTAGTCTGTTGGGTTAATTCTAATAACATTCAGGGACTGCGCATACACTTGAAGCTCGTAACACTGAAAGTTAAAATTACACTAAAGTTTAATAAATGCCTCATAAATAATGTTGATTTTGGACTGTAGACCTTCATGAACTCTAAAAATTTGAAGTAGAAAGTCTCTCATTATATCTGGAGACGACCTAAAACACGATGTCGTCTGGCGAAGACTTAAATATGTGTTCAAAGTTTTAATTGTAATCCCAGGATGATTTCCCCTGTTAGAGCCCCCTGTCATCGGTGGTCTGTCTCACCTCCTTTATTAGACTCGCTAAACGACTCTCCACTTACCGTCCATATTTCATCAGCCAAGACTCAGACTACTGTTTGTTCGGATTTACGTTAACACCAGTCATTGATTGCAACATAGCTTTAAAACCTCAAATCCATCACTGAGAAATCCACAGGCTTCTTATTCTGTCTTGCAAAAAACAAAACAAAACAAACAAACAAACAAAAAAACCTCAAGAATAACCACAAGAACAAACCACACTTTACCTCCTGACGCAACTTGATTCGTGGATTTTACAAGTGGTGCGACAGTGAACGCCTCATCTCGCACTGTAAGTCCAGGGAGCCTTACATTCAAGTACAACCTGATGCTTCTCTGATCTCTGATATGCAAAAGGTTCTCATGTTTTCAAACTACCTCTGACTCAGCACAACCTGCTCCCGAACCCTGATGCTCACTACACACTGCACACACAAGTGCATTCTGTGTTTTGACGCTATACTGTACATTGAAGCGAGGTCTGTGCCGGTGGTTCTTGTCATTGGGGGAGGGGGCGGGGGGGGGGCGGGTGACGATTCGTCTGCAACTGTTTTGTTTGATTCAGTCAGGTAAACCCCACATCACCCGCAAGGAAGCAAAAGTCAGATGAATCATGTGCATCAGTGATAAAGGAAAATTCTGTTTTTTTTTCTTACTCCAGTTGTGATCATCATTACTGTTGGTTATGATGCTTTTCTTATGATGGTCAAAACTGTGATAAGTCATGTAAACACACCAAACACAACTGAATTGTTCTCATACATGGAGACAGACACGCGGAAGCATGCAAGTTAATCACATCTATATGTTTAAGATCATTTGCAAATATCCAATTTACAGAAACTGAAAATTCTCATTCCAGGTTCAGTCTTTACAGTCTGTCTCCATGTACAGTCTTGCGTCCGATGCTGAATTACCTGACGCTTCCTTCTTCATATTCCTTCGGTTTTTTTTTTAATACTGAAAACACAAATGCAGCTAACTTTTATTATGTACTGTTGTTTTTTTTCTCATTCACCTCAGTGATAATTTGTGTCTGAACATTGTAATGAAACACAGTTTTCATGATCTGCAAACTGGGATCTCTGTTTGACAAAGTGTTAACTTGAATTTATTTTGTACTGATTTACACAGTGACTTAATATGGATCAGGTGTTTGTGTGACACTACATGATATAACTACAAATGTCTTTTTCTTTCTTTTTTTGAGTTATGTACTACCTATATATGTACAGTACCTCAAACAGGCCGATATAAAATGGACTTATCAGTTGACAAATACCTACCTCCAGTTATGAAAAGGAACAATTGTGCCGGTTTACTTTCAGTGCGAGTTACTCTGACGTGTGATATGATCATATCAGGACCACAGAAGCCTCTTACTGATGAATCTGATCATTCACGTTTCCGATCTCAGTACATTTGGATTCTTGCCTTCAAAGTGACCTTCAGGTTTTTTCGAACAGATATGTGTTGGATTTTTGTATATCTCATTCATGAATATGTTTTCTTGTCTTTAATTAGTAGACATCAATATACTTGATTAGCTGTCTTGTGTACTTCACACAAATGTGATTTCCCTGTCTTGTTATATGGTTAAACCCAATGTATATGGAA
>JAFBJQ010001618.1:0-249196 GCA_016785345.1 Trinectes maculatus | reverse complement strand
GGCAACCTTTAAAGATTTCACGTGATATTTTGAACTTGGCCAGAGGTAGAACCTCAGAGGAGCTGCAGCCTGTCATCCTGCACCTGTCAGCAGTATTGAACAGTGGCAACTAGTTTAGCGCAACTTGTGGTAAACTCTTGCAAACAACCTGCACAGTGTTTTGGACTGTTAACAAGCCTACAGTCTAATAATATGCTTATTTCACAAAACAAAATGTCTCTGTTTGTGTATATTGGCAGCCAGCAAACAGAAAAAAAACACTGTGTGTAGTGTAGTGTGACTTGTGTGTCTGAGTCAAGGATTAGTGTTTGTCTTAATTCCTGATTCATCATTTGTCACCGTTTTCATGGACAGTTGTACTAATCATCATCCTCTTATGTACGATATGGAAACCACGTGTCCAACGAGTGTCAAATGAGTAATGAGTTTTTTTTAAAAAAAAAACTAGGAAAACTTGAATGAATAAAGATGAGGCATGTGAGGAAGCTGTGAGTCATTACTGAAGTCTCAATGTGGCTTCACTCTCATACAGAATCCAAACACTGTGCAGGTACTGTTAGAGAGAATGACAAGCTGTGGTCCAACTGACAATGCAGGCTGATCAGCTGCTTTTTAACAAACGTCTTTAAAACAGAAAAGCTTCATTTATTTAGGACCTGGTATAATTATGTGACCTGTGCAACTGCAACCTTTAAATATCACATCTGAAAATACCTCAGAGGGAGAAGGGATGTCCAATGATTGGCCTCTTTGGTATGTAGTGGGTGAGACTGACTGACCGCAACGCAGTGCTGCACAGATGGTGAAGACAAAACCAGCAATGTGAACCCACACAGACTAGAAAAAGTCATTATAGAGGTACTATATGGCTGTTAGGGAGAGACAGTAGCTGTGTGGGTACTTGTTCAGCTGTAAATATGGGTGTGGCCCATATGTTGTGATCACTGCCGCTTCAGAGTCATATAATCCCTTTCACTGCACCAGCATTTGTCAGGATCGCTAATGTTGTTAATGCTACAACCATCAGCTATGAGGGAGAGTAGATGCATGGTGCGGGGTCAAAGTGCAACGTGAACCTCAAAGTCTTTGCTGCAATGATGTCAACAGCACATAATAACTGTGTGTTAGGGTGTAATGTTTTCATGAATACATAAAGAATTCACTGCAATCTGGACCCAGATCATGTGTCCAGATACAGATCACATAATAATACCAGATGTAAACGGCATCGACCGAGCTCAACAAGTTCTTGTGGACTTGATTTCAGTACATCGTAACGCTGGAGGTGACATTACCTCAGTGTCGGGCCGAACGAACAGAACAGAACAGAGCAGAAGCCACTGTCGATGAGCGTTCAGCGAAGTCCATCGTTGTGTCTCTTCATGATATCATGTTCTAGTACAATCAAATACACATTACTACCTCCAGAAAGGCCTACTTTTTTTTTTTTTTTTTTTACCTCATTTTCAAACTTAAATACTGTTTTAAATTCAGGTGTCTGAGAGCTTAGGGAGAACATCTTAAAATTTTATATATATATAGTTTTATTTTTGTGGGGGATACATTTTGTAAGACTGCTTCTCTCTGCCTCTCAGTCACCAATAGGTAAGACTGGACATTTCACATTTTGAAAAAGGTTTTTTTTTTCTTACCTTATGCGATCTTATGTAGTTAGCTGGAAGGTGAAGGGAGAGATTTCCCAGCTTTCCCTCTGCCTTGCTCCTTGTGTATCATTTCCGCCGTCTCCTACAGTGTCTATTTTTTATCGCTTTCTCTATCCACCTAATATTACTGTCTTTGAGTTCACTACAGATTTTGCTTGCTTGCTAAACAAAGTCTTTATAGGTATCCACTGTGTTTTATCCAGCACAATAAAAAATGTATGGCATCCATAACATGAGTGTGTGTTTTCTTTTTACCATATACAGGTACATCTCAGTGAACTAGAATACCTTTATTATCTTTATTTCTGTAATTCAATCGAGAACATGAAACTCTCATACTGTATATCATAGATTCATTACACACAAAGTGAAATATTTCAAGCCTGATTATAGCATAACACCGTAAGTCTACAATATTGAACTTTGTCACAATGTTCTAATTTTCTGAGATACAGAATTTGGGGTTTTCGTGAGCTGTAAGCCATAATTGTCCAAATTATAACAAATAAAGGCCTGAAATATTTAACTGTGTGTGTAGTGAAGCTATGATATATAAAATATTACTGAAATAAATGAACTTTACCACATAATTACAATTTATTGAGATGCACCTGTAAGTGAATCGTGAAAGCCGGCAAGATGTTAGACGGTGTCTTTGTATCCGGATTGTGTTGGTGTGAGTGAATGAGGCAGAGCTCATGTAAACAAAGGAATGAGAAATATTCCCCTTGATCAAGGCGCATTAACCAATGACTCACTTCCACTTGGGTCCGTTCCTCACTGACTCAGTGGCCTATCATTCTCACCACAGCCCAGTAATCGAAGAACAATTTCCCCCTCATCCTCCCCTCCTCTTCCTGCTTCTGTGATTCATCTGGGCCTCAGTGTGCCCCCTTCTTCACTTCTTTAAGTGGACCTCCCCCTTTGCCTTTGAGCATGACCTCAGTTTAATGAAGCACAGACTCAGAGGGCTGACTGAACCACAATGGCAACAAGCCCACCGCCCTTTTTACTTGCCACTGGAAACCACCTCCGAGCTGCGTGCAAGCCATTCATATTTCTGCAAGAATCACAGCTATTCAGAGATGCATCTGCAAATTCTTTGGCAGCTGCGTCCTGAGTGGATGCTTGAAAAGTGAGATTTCTATGAACCTTGGAGACCAAGTTGTACAGCGATGAGGGAGAAAGATTTCAGCGGTAACCTGAAACAGGTTTGGGGGAAATTCCACCTCAGGGGTGTCATGACCAAACACACGGGATGCCGGCAGGTGTTTACTACTTTGGACAGGCGGAAATTAACCGTAATGTGATATTATGACACTTGATAATACAAATACTTTAATTGATATACTGAAATATTATACACATTTTTAAGATGGAAAAATGTGAAACTCAGTTTTTTAAAAATTCTACCAGTTGATATAATTCTTAAAAACTAAGATAATGGAAAGACAAAACCCAGTACTGCACTGACATCTAGTGGAAGATTGACATTTTGAAAAGCTACGCACATTACTCCCAAGAGTGGGCAATAAAAATCCAATAACTGAAACATCTTATAAAACAGACGTCTGCTCCATTTGTGTTGCCTTATTTTTTTCAAAATAGTATTTTATTTTTGAGCTCTTGACTTATGTGTAAAGTGATTTAACCACAAAACTGCACATGTACTGTGAAAACAGTGGGATGTATACGTTCACATTTACTGCACTATTCTAACACTATTCCATGTTAAATATCAACCACACATAAATAAACTTTCTCAGTGATTATTTTACCTACTGTCCAGCACAGTCACCGCTAGCTGAAGTTGAAAATAAATATTGTAGCCACTCGCTTGTAGTCTTTTTTTCTTTTTAGTTCTTTCTTTCCTTTTTTTTTACTACACACTATATAACAAAACAAGACCTCCCAAACATATGTCTCCATAATATTATGCAGCAGCTCCATGGTAACAGGACAGGATTTGGCTCAGGCCTGGCCTCTCCCAGCCACAGATCTGATATGTGCCTCTGCATAAGTCTGGTATGTAACAATTACTCATGCATGTGAAACTGTGCTGTGGTCCTGTCTTTTAGGGAGAGCCTGTCTGTACATCATGGCCCCAAACTTGAAAGTTAGGCCCCTCTCCCTTTTCCCTTTTAGCCATTTCCTGTACCATTATTATCTGGTTATATCTAATCCTAGCAGATGTCAGCATTTACGACTGGGTGTAAGAGGAAAGTACCACACAACATGTCCTGGTTGGGCAGTGAAAAAAAAAACATTGTCTATACACCTTTGTGTGGGGAAGTTTGTGGTTTTGTCCAAAGCAAAAGTTCAGTCATGAATCACCAGTAAAAATGTTGTGCTTTGGGTTGCTTTGGGGTAAATGTAAGGTGCAGCTGTTCCATCAAATCAATCCATCAATCCATCAATCCATCAATCCATCAATCCATCTAACCAATCAATCAATCAATCAATCAATCAATCAATCAATCAATCAATCAATCAATCAATCAATCAATCAATCAATCAATCATTGCTGTACATGTGGGGTTTTAGCATCTCACTTGGGATAAATTAAATCCACAAGCAGCAATGTGCAGGATTCAGGTGTGAAAAAAGCTGAGCCACATACGTTTGTTAAATTCCGTTAAAGGACAAAGATCCATCGTTTGTCTCCTCTTCATCAGATGTGAAGGTGTGTTTGTTCAGGAAACAGCACAAGATGTCACTATTGAGTTTAACAGCATCTTGCCTGATGGGCCCCCTGTCCCCATCTCTGGTAGATGTCAGGCAGGTGACAGGAGGATCTGCTACCTTATTTTGCCAGTGTCCAAATTTTTGCGGAAAGACAAATATGAAAAATATTAGGGAATTTGTGGATTACATTTAATATGTGTTTATTTTGTAATATGTTGTAATATGGCTAATGTAAGTTCACTCTCTCTCTCTCTATACACACACACACACACACACACACACACACGTGTGTGTATGTATGTGTATGTGTATACTGTATATCACACTGTTACACTGTAATGTAGTTTCGCTTGTGAATGTCAATAAAGTTGAGTGAAAAAAACGTTTTTTTTTTTTTTTTTTTTTTTTTTACTGCGGATGGGTTCCGCTTCCGCTTCCCCAGCCATAGACATCATGCCGCATTCGCTGCTAGGGGGCGAGAAATACGGCCGCCATCTTGCTGGGGTCGTAGTTCCACTCATTTGGTTAGAAAAATCAAGTCACACCATTGTGCAGCGTGCTCAAATCGTAGCCAGCTAGCGCTATATATATAGCGCTCATATAATATCAAATGAGAATATTCTGTTGTTAAGCCCATTATAAACGTTAAAACACACCAAACCATGTGTCCTGTATTATAGCTACACGTATGACATTTGTAGCAACATAAAAATTAAACCCGCGTGTAAATTAGTTGTGTATTCAGTGACTTATGAGGAATTAAATGCCCTGACAGTTCACTGACACATTACGATGAGTGGAGCGGTCGACCCCACCAAGATGGCGGCCCCAAATCTCGTCAGCGCCAGTAGGCAGGAGCGGTCGATGCCGCATAATGTCACCAGCGCTCAGTGCGTGTTGAAGTCAGGAAGTTGACTGTTGATAGGTCAGTTCAGCCAGAGGGGGCAGCTGCTGTCAGTTATCTGTAACATCTTCACAGTACTGTACACGCGCTGTACTTCAACATGTCGGAAAGGAACCTGGGGATGAAGCTCGGTAAGTCACAGTAAATCTGCCCCTGTCGTTCTGTAGCTGTTTACACCTTTGGACATTTTCACTATTGCTGCTACATCTCTACTACTTTACTTTTTAGCGACATTATGTAACGTTTGGTTCATGAGTAAAGCTTTGTTTCGCTTCGCTGGACTGCATTTTTGCACCTTTACATTGTAAAAAAACGAACATATTCAGAGAGGGACGTTATGCGAAGCCTGTACTCCTGACTGTTTAATAAGTAACGCTGGAGAGGTAACTGACCTGCTGAACGTGGAAATGTGACTGTGTATTATACTGTAACATTTACACAACCCTCACCCAGAGTAAAAGCATAGTCTGCTATTGCTAAAGCTGCTATTAAACATTACAAACTAGCTGCTATTTGACATACATACTAGCAACATGCTGTCACATATGCTGTAATGAGAGCTCCTCCAAGACAGTGTAATTGTTAACTCATGATAGTCCATCCCTCCATGATCTGCTGACCTGCTCAACCTTATTGCACCATGGCTAAGTGTAAAGTTAAGCCAGACTAGTTCTCTTACATGCTCTGGTATACATGCTATGCTAATTAACCTGAGTGCATATCAGCATGATGTGTTAACATACTCTGCTGCTCATACCAGTGTCTTTGCTACAGTTTCATTTTTAGTTTCATTGTGTTTTTATTTCTCTGTGGTAAATGCAAGATGTTAAACATTAAATGCAGTATGCCACACAAAGGTTGTGAAACACGTAAAAAAAACAAACAATATTTGCAGTTTCTCTGCATTTGTAATTTATTATCGATCTTTTGCAAGGTTTATTTTGTCTTCAGAGGATGTAGCTGTTTTTGTTTTTTGTTGGGGGTGACATGTTATGAATGCGTGTATTTGGGCTTTGTGTGAAGCTATGTTAACTGCAGTCAAGGTCTTAAGTCAGTGTTTCTAGACGCACCACCATATAAGTCACATTTTTCTCATCTGACCATGTTTTTCTGTACGTCACTGTAAAATAGTTCATTCAGAAAGTTCATCTTATTTAAAAGGGGAAATCGTTTTATGTTTGTTTTATTTTTTATTTCTGGGGTGAGGCTGTTGGACGGGGTGCTGTTTGGGTAACAGTTTCTTGCTCCTGTGCCTCAGACCTGGAGTGGATATCCAAAGTGAGAGTGAACACCCAGGCTGTCCTGAAGAGGGCTCAGCAAATCCAAGGACAGAAGCTCCCCAAGAAACAGTGGCAGGTAGAGCTTACCTTTCACCACCAGCTCAACAAATAATTACATAAATGTGTATTAAAGTAACTGCCTGTGTGCATATGGCATGTTTTTGTTGTATATATTCTGTGCATACAGGAACTGCACAACATAAAACTCTGTTTGCTGTAAATATGGTCACAGATAATCATCACATGATTATGTGCTTTCATATTGAATGATTCGTTTATTATTTATTATAATCTATATAGCCAGCTCTGTCAGACTATAACAGTTTGATAAAACTGTTTTTTTAATGTTGGGAACATTGCCCACAATTGTCTTTTATAGCCACTGATATAATGTTTTTTATGCCATAATTGTAGGCATTGGTAGTAACAGTATGACAAAATCTTTAATGACCGATACTCTATCAAAATATCACTCCAATACCAACATTGTATGACTGAAAAACATCTGGAGATGCAATCAAACTATTGTTCCCATGTCGTTTGTCCTTTATCATGCTCTCATGTGCTATTATTACATGTGTTTGTCCTTCAGGCCGCCTGGCTGCTGAAAGCTGTAACATGTATTGACCTGACAACCCTGGCTGGAGATGATACACCATCCAATGTCCACCGACTGTGCATTAAAGCCATTCAGCCAATCAGATACGACCTGCTCCGGGAGATGGACATGCATGACAAAGGTCTGCTTCTACTGTAGACCAGTGTTCAGTCACTGTAGCTGGACTCCACTGTCAACATACTGTTGTGGCCACCATTATCTTTTGGCTGACAAACCAACTAATGCAACTCAATGTTTCAGTTCTACATAAACAATAAGACAATGTTGCAGTTTTTCCATCATTCCTACATGTAATAGTAACATTATACACATCAAGTTAAAAGCAGTTCTCTGTGAATGCAGTGGCATCATTAGTTAGAAGTCAGATCATATCAGATTCCATCAGATAGCAGTTAGTGACTGTACATGTTTATAGGCATAACTGTCACCAGCATTGAGACACTTGGGTCTGTCTGTTTAGACCGGACTTTAACCTGCAGAGGGCGACACAGACCAGTTTATGTGCATCTCTTCCTTGCTGTCTGTGTTGTGTATTAGGAGTGACTACGGCAGCAGTGTGTGTGTACCCGTCTCGCGTGGCTGATGCTGTTGAATCACTAAAAGCTGCTAACTCCAGTCTGCCTGTTGCCTCAGGTGAGTCACTCCAAACTCAGTCCAACCTGTTCCATTCCAGCAATGTGATGTCCCATTGTAAGAAAGCAATGAGTGTTGAGATGACATATGTGTGATTATGTACTGTAGCAGTAAATGACAGTATGATCCACGTCTCCCAGTGGCCACTGGTTTCCCTGCTGGCCAGACACCATTGGAGACACGCCTGGAAGAAGTTCGTATGGCAGTGGCTGATGGTGCCACCGAGATTGACATTGTCATCAACAGGACGCTTGCCCTCACAGGACAGTGGCAAGGTACAGTGTGATCACATGGGATAAAAATGAGTTTTTGGTAAGAGCCAATTTTTTGTGACTGTGTACTTTTTGACAAACATTGTCAAAAAAAAAAATGTTCGGGGGTTTTGACCACATTACACTGTCTCTGTTAGCATATGTTGGCACTAAGCAGTTTTGTTATCAGCAGCAAAAATGATAAATGTGATAATAAGCAGACAGATCCAAAAAGTTATTTTGTGTTCACAATTCAACTTCAATTTACACAAATATGGCCATTTTATTTTGACGTATGTCGTGGTTAATGGGTGCAAAGATCTAACATAGACAGCAAATAGGGGCCATGTCAGTGCTGTAGTAAGACAATTAAAGATAGATATTGAATAGTGAAGATACTATCCTTTATAAAGTGGTGTGTGTGTGTGCATAGTGTTCCTCTTGCAGACAGTGTTTTACGGGCCACTCAACACAACAAGTTAAAATCAGACACGTGCCATAGGCAGAAATGGATAAAAGGAGAAGGTGCTGCTGCTCATGATGTCACCTCACAGACTGTCATTCCACTGAATGGAACCGAGGAGGAGGACGTTATCATGAACGCCATGTCAGTGGGCCTTTCTCACCCAATCAGATAGAGCTGCTGTCAGGGGTTCTCCTTGGAAAGTTTGCTACAATGCTGTAATGACAGCTGTTGGATAATGAGACAGGGCACGAAAATGGTTGCTCACAAAACTGCACCAGCCAAAGAACATCAAAAGAAGCCTGTTGAAGGTTGCCAGAACATTCTTTGACTAGATGAAACCAGAGACTTTGAGCACAGAGCACATAACCGTCAGCTCCAGCATGTATGGCGTGGACCTGGTGAGGACTGCCAGAGTAATATCTGAGGTATAGAAGCGAGACTGATCTGGTATGGGACTGCAAAAAAAAGAAAAAAAAAGTTCTAGTCTTAAGAATTATATCAGGAGAAAGGAGGAGACTTTTGTAAAATCACAATTATCCCAAATCCTAAAAAAAAAAGACAGAATAGAAAAATTCAATAGAAAACCATGAGTACCTTAATAAAGTGGTGGGGGAAAAACATCCCTCCAGAATGGCAGAACATCTCAAGGAGTGTATGAGCCATGCCCAGGAGGATTGACTCTTTGATCAAAAGTAAGGCTGGGCATTCAAAATATAAAAAAATAAAATGGTGGCAGTTTTGTCATCTACTGTAAATCATTTTCCAAACTTCCAAGGCCGCGGGCTAAATGAAATGCTGTTTCAAAGGAAAGAAACTTGGGAGTGATTTGCATTTTTGGCTTGAAGGCCCTGGAGTGGGATTCCCTTGAGTGGGGTGAAAAAATTGCCTTATTCCCTCTGCATCATTCAGCACACAGCAGGTTGGTCTTTTTTGTCCTTTTGCGCATTTAATCATTGGATGCGCAAAAACAGTTCTTTGTCTAAAACGTTTCTGAAAGGATGAGGACACTTGCACTATATACTGTCGGTTTGATCATAGACAGACTCAGTTAACAGTGGGAGGAGGGTCAATCGATACTTAAGTGTTTTCTCTATGTCTCTACAGCCATGTACGATGAGATCTATCTGTTTCGAGATGCCTGCGGCGATGCCCACATGAAAACCATCCTGGCTATTGGAGAGCTTGGCACCTTCACCAACGTCTACAAGGCCAGCATGGTCGCCATGATGGCAGGTCAGTCTCATCATCGATGACAGTCATTGAACGTGTTGTTCTGGAAACTTTTTGTAACATTTTGTAACTTTTTCGATTTCTGGTGTGCCACGGGATTTTGTTTAATGTAAAAACAAAAAGTGCTGTGGCTCAAAAAAGGTTGTGAAACACAAGTGTAGTGTACTGTATCGTTCATTGTTATCTCTCTGACTGAGTGAGTGTTTCTCTCTGATGTGTTAAAGGGTTGGTCCAAGCTGTTTTTATTTTTATATTTTTCCGATGTCATTGGTTGGTTTTAAAAAGTTTGATGTCACTCAGCAAAAGTTGGAAAGCTTGATGTAATTTTTGCTGTCATCCAGCTTGTGGCGCTGCTGCTTAGCTTTTTACTTTGCCTTTTAAAGGGCCTCCAGCTCTTCTCTCTCTCTCTCTCTCTCTCTCACTTGCAGAGTCCATGCACACACACACGCACACACACACACACACACACAGAGTATGCTTAACCAGCCATCACATAATAAGCCGATTACAGAACCAAATTGTCAGGGGCTCTGATAGAGATCATTATTAAAATGCATTGCTTTTGTCGCCACACTCGCTCCTTAATCTCCCCTTGTTCCTATGAATTGCGGATGAGATTCCTGAAATTGAATGATAATTTCACCTATTAATCTCTGATGGAGGCTATTTTACTCTGCTGTTCCCTGCCAGTATCCCCCTGCCCATGCAAATGAATAGAGCTTCATTACCACCACCCGCATTTAATAACCATTATCCATTATCTGGTAATTAAGACTCCCCATAACGAATCTTAAGGATTATGCCAGTTTGAGGAAGAGGGGAGAGAGGCTGAAAAAAAGACCTGACTGGAAGAATACGTAGAACATGTCTTTAATGAAATGGAAAATGTTCATCTTGTTCTGTTCAGTAATGAACAGTCATTATACACTATTGGAGGCAGAGGAGGGTGATTTTTTTCCCTTTCTTTCTGCAGCCTGTAGTTTGTGAATAATCTATTGAAGAGCATCATTTCATCTTCTATTTTTATCGGGAAAGCAGATAAAACATAATTGGCTGTGAAGGGAGGAAAGGAAATATTAACGATTTTATTGATGAGCATGCAGCTGCCCTCTGTTCCATCAGCATCTACATCAGCAGCAGCAGCAGCATATGCTCTTGTCTGGCCAGGCCGGCCTGTCAGAGTAATGCCCTGTCCATCCTCTGTGCTACTGTCACTGCTCCAGCACTTTACCGACTCATCATAATCTAAACCTGCCCTTACGCGTTTGAATGTTAAGCTGCAATGTGGAAAACATGCCGACAAATAAACGATGAGCGCAATAGGACAATATTTGTGTGTTGACTACGTGACACCTGTTTAAACCCGACAGGTTCGGACTTTATCAAGACATCCACAGGAAAGGAGGCTGTCAATGCTACTTACCCAGTTGCCATAGTGATGGTGAGAGCCATCCGCGACTACTACTTGTGTACAGGCCGCAAGGTACAGTACTTAACGGCTGCCTTTCTGTTGGTCATGAGTATTTCCTGGTTAATGAGGTGAAGAGAGAGTGGGCTGTTTGCTGTAGATCAGCAGCATGGATGTTGTCGTCTCTACAATTGTCTGCAATTATTAGTTCTATTCTCTAACTAGTCACAGGATTTTCAAGGGCAAAATATAAAAAAATATAATTACATGTAAAAATCAATGCAAAGGCATTATTTTACACGTCAAATATTTAACCTGGTATACATAAATTGTCAGTCATTGCATGATTTCTCTGAAACTGTGATTTTTTTTTTGTTTCGTCACAAATGGATTGTCAACTAGCTAAGTAAATTAAACCCAGCACTTGCACACACACATGCTGTGTAGCTTCCTTGGATGTGCACATTACCATGATACATAAAAAAAGTTTCTGCATCTTTGTTTATCCTTTTCCTATCCATTTTCTGTACATTTTGCAAACAAAAACTTATAAACGTGTTCATTTCTTTTAATTCATTTTTTAAAAAATTAGTCCCGCATGATTAGCAGTTAAACACTTGCTATGCAAAGGGTAACCATGCTTTAAATGAAGTGAGTGTCCTGTTAACAGAGGTGTGTTTTCTCTCAGATTGGCTTTAAGCCCGCGGGTGGGATCCGGACAGCTCAGGAGGCTCTGGTGTGGCTCACTCTGATCAAAGAGGAGCTGGGCAACGATTGGCTCTCTCCTCAGTTGTTCCGCCTGGGAGCCAGTAGCCTGTTGGCCGATATTGAGAGACAGGTAAGGACTGCAATTTTCTTCAAAACATTACCTTAGTTTCAAACTGATGTTTTATGTGTAACCCTATGCTTTCATTTCAATTGATAAAAACATTGTAGTTTTACTGAAAACACTGCTGCCGTTAATATTATTATTTATATAAGTTTAATCTTTGACCAATATAAGGCCTGTTCAAAAATATTTTGGTTTTAAATTCTGAAGTTTCATTTTTTTTAAACACTTGATATAATTGCCCTAATTTGGCATTGCTATCTTGATTATTATGGTTATGTGCCATGTCACTGCGCTGCATACCTCTTTATTTTTCATAACGCCAAAAGTCCAAAGACATTGCATTAATATTATTAGTCCAACACTGACAGTGTTTAGTACTAATGGACAAGAGGATACGATTGATTCATCATTCATATATTGCTCATTTTCATTGAAACAAAATGGTATTCCGATTAAGTAGGAACATAAATTGTAAATTGCTTGATGTAAATTGTATAATTGTAATGACACGGCGCACAGCTGTCCTGTTTTTCCCCTCATACAATAATAGACTCGCATTCAAAAGATATTTTATCTGTGGTAGGAAAAAGTCTATTTCACAAAGGAATTCTAAAAACCTAAGCTTTTCAGTCTCTTTATTGGAAAAGATGGCATTTGAGATGATAATTGTGTCTCTCTTGGTCCTGTTATTACAAGTAAGTGAAGTATTTTGATTAAAAACTTGGAAGTGGATGATTAAAAGGTGTCCATACAAAAAGATGAGATGTGTTTAAACATGAATTAAATGTGTCTAAATGTGAAAGAGTGTTTACAATAAGCTATATTTGGGAACAGAAATTGAGCGCAGAAAGGAAGTAGAGGATCAGTGAAAAGATTGGATGAAAAGTTAATCCTGTAACTTGTAATGTGGCATGTCTTTTTGTTTGCACAGATCTATCATCATGTGACAGGACAGTACGCAGCTTATCACGAGCTGCCTATGGCCTGAAGCTGCGGCTTCCTGTTTTATTGACCTCAGACCTGCCACACAAGCCTGTCGGTGACTGTCAAGGCAACACACTGACTCATATTCTGTTGAAACAATATTTATCCATTTGATTTTTTTTGTCATGTAGATCCTGAAATTCTTAATTATCTGCCCTTTGCTAAAAATAAAACAAGAACAATGATAATAATAATAGTGGAAAGATGTTTTGTTCTCCAGGTCTTTTTCCAAATACAAAAACAAAACTTACTAATCAGGTTTCATGAATGGGTTTCTTTGTACATGTACAGCAACACTGGGGAAAAAGGAAGCAAAGCTTCCATCACATCCATGAAGCCTGGGGTTCATGCTGCCTGCCTGCTATTTGCATATACTCTTCAAGTCTCGACCTGTCCCAGCAATGTGCCCTGAATTTGTTATTCAGGCTTCCTTTGCTCTTAATTTCATAAGCTGGCGGCTCGTCCAACTGTGGAGCGTTGGGGATTAATCAGGGGTTAAGTGAGTTTAAAAGATCTGATTGAACAGCTGACAAATTTTCAGGCTTCATTTGAAGACAGAAAACTTTTTTTTTCTTGCTTCCCTCTTTAATTAAGAAATCACAGGCCTCGACCTTGACTGGTGCAGAGGATAAATGAGTAAATTAATTGTGGAAGGAAGGAGATGTGAGCTTCTGAGGGGGAAAAATGTGGGATTAGATGGGAAAAACTCATGGGAGAGGGTTTGCTTCTGGGTGATGGTGGAAGTGCTGGGAATGGGGCCACGCTCAGCTGCAAGTTGTGACGTGATGCTTTGAAAATGTTGAGAACAGAACTTTTAAGGGGTTTCTGCAGAGATGTTGTCAATTGACAATACGATAATAATATTTAACTTTTTAAATATTTTTTTGAAAGGTTAGGTGTTTTTGTTGGATGTTTGAACAAAGTCTAAGTGAAGGTTTGTGCCAGATAAAAAAGAAATCCCCTCTGTTCATTCCTGATGAACAACGATGACCTTGACCTGTGACCTGAAAAAATAATGACTCCAGTTCCAACAATTGAGAGACAGAAAAACAAACTTGAATGCTCAGGAAGTAATAATTAAGCAAAATCGTTCTGTGAGTAGCCTTCTGTTCACTAATTGGGAACGTCTCCCAATCTCATTTTTAGTGCAGGTGTTGGATGTAGTTTCAGTCTGTAAACTGCACCACTCTTTCACCTGTGTGGCTGCATTTAGAGTAAAACACACTACAATGCCATTTGTGGTGTTTGAAAAAAAAGATGCAAGCTGAAAGATGCAAGCTGTACAACCTACACACCAATAGTTTTGGTTTCCTCTCGGGAGACGTGGAGTGCCCCTCCCCCTCTGTGTGAGGTGTGTAAGCAGGAATGATGGAGTGAGCCTCAGTAGTCCGCTCTTGATGGATTAGTCCCACTTACGTAAAGGCATGTAGATCATCTCAAATCTGGACCATCGGTCAACGCACTGCCACTCGATAAGACAGAGGCACCGAGGCTGGAACTTGACTCTGCTTGATTGATTCTCAGTGCCATCCATAAAGATTGTGTGCGTACACACACACACACACACAGCAGAGAGGTAGATGGCTGTAGGATTAAAAGTTTAGCAGGTGTGTCATCTGTTGAAGACCTGGGGTTTGGTGTTCAGAGGTTTACTATGGTTACGCTTGACTGCAACTTTTTAATGAGTGTGAATGTGTTGAGAAAACCTCCTCCTGATGTCTCAAAGAGACAAACTACGGGCAGGTCCACCTAGACCACGATAAAGTGATAACAGTGTGGTGGCTTTGATTATGATTAACACACAGCCACGGTTCAGTTACAGAATATTATCTATAACGATTTCTGATTGATTTAATTTATATGAAACATTAGATTAGTCATTGCTACTCTGATCTTTTAAACGCTGTGTCATTATCACTCTTATGACAGAAATTACTGTCACAAGAGTGACACTAAAGGGGCTGTTAACATAAAAGTAATAAAATAGTTGAAAATACAAATTAACGGCATTAAATTATGTTGAGTAAAGAAAAGAAACAGGATGTGGCAACTAAAAAATTGAGTCTGTTTAACTGACTTAGCTGACAACAAGAAGCCTATTTCTCACTGTGGTACTGCACATTTTTACATTTCCAATTTACACCGTAAATTAAATTGATTTTTTACCTTTCCAATTTACACCGTGAATTAAATTGAGAAAATTGAACTCGATTAAAAAAAAAAAAATCAAATTTCAACCAAGCCAAGTATTTTCTGACCAGAACATGGCCACAGGTGAGCCAGAGTGGCGGTGTGGGCTGTTGGACAGCATGAGGCGGCTGTTTGATGTGAATTGGACAGCGTGTTATTTGACAGTGTGCAGAGTGCTGTTAGCGCTTTCACTGTGCCTGTGGTTCCCGGAGGTTTTGGACGAACACCCTGCAGCAGCCGGGGCTGAATTTGTCACAGGCGGCGATCGGGTTGCTCATACCTGACAAATCGGCTCGCTCAGATTGATTGGTTTCCTGTTGTTTAATTCATCAGTGTTTCTTAAGGCGGGAGCAGGTGTTTAGGAAAAAAAAAAACACTTCTTTGAGCCACCAACACCTCAAACATAGTTTATGATGAAGAAAAAATGGCCAGGCAGGGTCAGTGACAGCAGGACAGTGTCAGTAATGGTCTGACTATCCATTATCAGCCACGCCTTTGATTTGTCATGCTATTTGTCGCCGCTGAAGACACACAATCCACATGCTTTTATTAATATCCCAACATGCAGCGTTGCCACTGGCCCTCATAACTGATTTGTTAAAGATGGGCTTGACATATTTGTCTTTTTTTTTAATTTTCTGGAGCTTTAACACCAGGGGACATGTAAATCAGTTTCCCATTCATGTCACTCCATGTTAAAATATTCCTCTAATGTGAACCGTCGGAATCAGCCTCCAAAGAGAAAGTAAGGATTCAAAGTTTGAACAAAACCTGTGATGAATCTTCGCTTTGGGCGACATGAATTCATTAGCCGTCTCCAGGACTGCCCCCTGTGGTGTTACAGGGACTGACACGCTGTGAGGAGGAAAATAAGAAGACATGGCAGGTAATGCTTGGGCTTGTGTGTCCAGCAGTCAGCTGTAATGTGGGACAGGCGAGAATGACCGGAGGCTTGGACACAACCTACATAAAATATACACGAATGAGCTCATATTTATAATGCGGTAAGTCATGTACACATGGGAAGGGAATTCTGAGCTTTCAGGGACACTGATATGTCAAATGAGAAAAAAAAACTTTTTGTAACTTTTGTAATATGTTTTTTTTTTGGTTCAGTGTACAGTAAAACCTTTTTACGAGTTGTTAAGAAATCCATCTTAAGTTTGACTTCTTTAAAGGCTTCATCACATTGTGCACAGGTGACAATTGTTATGTGTTTGGTCAAGCCATCTCTCCAGGTGTCAGCTGTTGATGTGTTGATGTTGAGTTATGTTGCTTTTGTCGTTGGACACTACTATGTTTTGTGTAACTGTTGCTGCTCCATTATAGATATTATTGAAATCCTTGTGGACATAGTGGAGTGTTATATAACAGGCAGGTTATAGGTACGCATCCACTCCAGTGCTTTATGTGTGCGGTCTTTGCATAATTCAGTTGCCTTTATCTGCCCAGAAAGAAATAAACACCCGAATGAAGCTGTAATCTTCCACTTCCACTGCTGCTGGCGTATGTTGGTCACTAGTGTAACACTGCTGCCTTGTCGTCCCCTCAGGTCACTCTCTTTCAAATGCATTTTTCAACGCTGTTGCCGCCATGTTAACTTTGCCTACAGTAAAGGTTCTCAGGTATAGTAACAGATGTTATGTTTTCGGTCCAGTCAATTATTCATCTAACTTGCATCTCAATGTTTAGACTTGGTTTACTTGCAAACTAACTGAGTGGAAGTGTGTTCCCCCATTGTTATCCAATCTGGCTGAAATTCGCCATATTTATTTGCGCAACGTGTGCCAGACGCGTTCCCTGGTTCCACCACATCCATAAAATCCCCTTAAATCACCCTAAGCTTTTCAAAGGTAATTTTAATTCATTGGATTATGTGAACTTATTTTCCCCCCTCCGCTTAGGGGCAACTCTGTTGCACATCACACGTCTCTCCGGCTTGTGTTTTTTACACTGCTGGCACTGCTCGGGCGCCTCCATTAATTATTTAAATCTCTTGATGAGACACTGGGATTTCATGTTAATTGACGTTGTGCGTTTTTCTAATCACTAAATATCCAATCTGCAAACCCGATCTTGCATTTGAGTGTTTTAAGATGCTGTTTCTTTTTTTTTTGCCCCTTGGATAAATTAGGACATATAATTTGCTGCTGTATGCTAATTGCGCTTTAATGATGCAGATGAGTGTTAGAGGAGGAGAACCTGCAGATTTGACTGTAACCTAATTATTTCCACAGTTCTAACCACACCAGCTGATATTCCAGCAGCTGCTGCTCCAATACACATCAGGTACCATGTGTTTTTTCCATTTTTCTCACTCATGTAGATTAACTTTTTTCTCTCTTTCACAATTCAGCTGCTGTCTTTCCTTTTTTTTATAGAAGATGCGAGGATTGGTCACCACTGCATCCTAATAGCACCTGGTTCTGTGCCATGTGGGCCACAACTATTAGTGTTTTCACCCGTACACTGCTTGCACTTGTGTATGAGCTTGTCAGCACCTGAATGTCTAAGGCTACGTTACATTGCATTGTTGTTTTTATTTTTTATTGAAAACCATTTGAGGGGCGATGCACCGTAGTTGTGTTGAACTTGGCTGAATCCGCGGGCCTGTATCCGGTATCCACACAGCTTTGATCACAGATGGCTGGAAAGCTCAGCCACTCGGAGCTCAAATGTCGGAGCCTGATCGGAGGTTGTGGCAGGTGAAAGTCAAAGAGAGAATAATTGGCCTTCACTTTGCAATGATATTAATGATACAATTAGAGCAGGCCTTTGGTTTCGTCTGTGGCAGAAACAGGTAGTGATAGGTGATACCAGGGGGACTTCACTAGTGTCAGTCTGATCCCTCTGATGCTGCGCTGATCCCACAGAAGTGGGAGGCTGGCACACACTCGCTCTGGCTCATTTCCCATGGTGCGCCCTGCCTTTGAGCGCTGACCTTGGTTGGAGGCTCCCTTGCGGTGAAAGAAGAGATGGAATACATGTTTGAAAGATCAAAACAGTCCAGGCTCACCTGTCTCCACAAATACTAGCGCGCGGATTTCACGGCCCTCGTCGGTTACAGGAGCCGATCAGCATCGATTGGGCTCTGAGCCACAGCGGTGAGCGAAAAAAATGGCACTGTTTACCAGCACCGATACCTTCACTAGTGTAAACAGGCTGATGACATATCTATCTATCTATCTATCTATCTATCTATCTATCTATCTATCTATCTATCTATCTATCTATCTATCTATCTATCTATCTATCTATCTATCTATCTGTCTATCTGTCTATCCGTCCATCCGTCCATCTGTCCATCCGTCCATCCATCCGTTGTATGATATTGGAAACTGTGATGTCAGTGTTTAGTGACGCATGAAATACCTCTGGGAAGTGAAAAGGAAGGAGTCAGGCGGACACTGTTCAAACAGATTTAACCACTGACTAATGGGTCAACTAATTCTGGAATGAGACGGTGGATAATGTGTGTGTGGATAATTGGAGTTGGTCCAGTGAAAAATAGTCACTGAAAGATTAATAATCCAACGAGTTGATGTGTGTGACTCACAGTGGAGTGGAAAGTTTGAGGCCAGCAGAGTGGCGAGGCGCAACCATACACCCGCTCCTCACCACAATATGAAGATAATGCATTTTTTTAAAAACAATAATAAAACCATGATGTTCACTGTGATGGATTATTGAACTCAGTTTTCAGCTGTCTGCAAGTTTGTTTGTCACTGTGCACGGTGTGGAAACTTGTAAAACACAACTCGGGTATTTCAAATAATTCTTTGAAAAAAGAACCATTAGACTGTGACAGTTTGCTTCACTAACTAACCACTTGCAAACAAAGTGCAGTAGAATCTGTCAGATTTATGAGCCTGACGAAAAAAAGTTGCCTGTAATGCAACATGTCTCAGGTGGGCCCTGGTTTGGTTTTTGAACTTCGCCTGAGAGGCCTCCAGCGGTCATCTGAAATTCGGGCACGGAGAAAGTTGGCACGTTTATTTATTCATTCCGACATGTTTACTCAAATTCGTTTTTTCCTCCAGGACACAGATGCACCTCCTCAGCATGGGTGGTTACCTGAGGGAGGTGTGTTGTGTTGTAGCTCAGGCTCCTTTTAAAGCACCGGCCCTTGGTCTCATTGGTTCTTTGTGTGGGGCCTTTGCTGGAACCACTGCTGGGGAGACTTCACAATATCTTCCTGTGGCAATGGAGAGGCTTTCTTATGTATTTTGGATGATATAGTCGCCCTCCATGAAAGAGATGCTCAACCCAGATGGGTATGGCA
Source organism: Trinectes maculatus (assembly GCA_016785345.1). Taxonomy (NCBI): domain Eukaryota; kingdom Metazoa; phylum Chordata; class Actinopteri; order Pleuronectiformes; family Achiridae; genus Trinectes; species Trinectes maculatus. Next base: position 229,768 of record JAFBJQ010001618.1, on the reverse strand, counting down.
GGTGTAGAGGCTGGAGAGAGGTTGCTGGATTCCAGGGAATGAGGGGAGATGGAAGGACTGGACCAGAACTAGTGAGTTACATAGTACTAATAAATGTCCCCAACATCTCAACGCCACCTTTCCCTAAATCTGTTCAGCAAATCCAACCCCAGACTGATCTGAATTAAATCAGCTCCTAGATCCCTCTGTAGAGAATAATCTACATTCAGCTCAAGCTCTGGGTCAATAGCATAAATGGCGTGAAGCGCCGGGGCGCCACTGAGACAGAGGGAAATGTGATTCACAGGCCAGTAATAGAAATCTAGTGAAATCTCTGTCAAAGAACCGCGGTCGGAATAATTGTTTGCAATGGGAAATCTCAGCGGAGTCCTCAGAGCTCATTCCGAGGCTTTTGAAGTGTGTGCTGACATTGGAGAAACTCAAGGGCGGGGAGGGAACGAGGGGCCTCTCGAACGAAAGAAAGGGCCCGCGTTCACCTCTGAAATAATAAGCGGCGCTTTCAAGAAGCCGTCAAGTTTTTTTGCGAGAGTAAACTGAGGTGCGGGCGAGTGGAGGTGCGTGGAGGAGTGGGGTGGGGGCGGGGGGGTCCTTAAAGCGAAGGAAGGCCTGAATGCAGTGCACTTGAGGAGATTATTAGGAATGAAACAGTTCGTGCTTGCGAGGCGGAGGGAGGAGGGTGAGGTGTTCTGAGCGGCAGAGGACCTTGTCTTTCTGCCTACAATTCAAAACACAACAGAACAGAATCTATTCTCAACCATAATAAAAGGTAAAGAGGAAATGCATGAACAAACCTTGAATTTATTATTCCTTGATATCCCCCCGCCACCACAGCATGCAACACATAAAGTGCGATGCTGATTACCTTGCTGTGGTCAGGAGCCTGCTTCGGATCCATGCACATGCTGAGAGCAACAGTCGGGAGGCTGGTTAATTCTGAATTGGCCTCAAGCATCACAGACAGTGTAGTATAGCTATACTGCCTGTGATGCTTGTACAGTATAGCGCTTCCTACTGGTTCCACAATGGAGCCAACTGTGCAGTAACTAACCCGTTTCCTGTTTGAAGTCGTACACTGTCAGATAAAATATTAAGCAGGCTATTATATTAGCCTGTATAGTGTAATCGAATACATTATTATTATTATTGTTGTTGTTGTTGTTATTATTGAGCCAAGGCATTTACCTGTTTCTAATGCAGTTAAATAAGTATGTCTTAAATAATTTAGTGATAGTTTAACATTGGATAAATCTGTACCTGTCTTGTAGGAAACGTTTGTGTGTAACTCAAAGCAGACACCTGCTTGAGTTTCTCTTAAACTATTAACTACATTGTTGTGACGTTTCTAACACAGTTCTGCATTTCACTTCAATAAAACTTCTTATTTACTAAAGAAATCTAGATAAAGCAGTTTAACATTGAAATTGTAATTCTCAATAACCGCACTTCCTGATGACTAATAACTAAAATTCTTCTATAGGTTAAATATATAGTTAAAAACTACTAAGATCTAAAAAGTGTTGTCGACATGCAGAATGTGGAAAGAAATACAGACGATTCCTTTAATTTACTCAACAAAATGCCCCCCCTCTCCCTCATGCACACACACACACACACACACACACACACACACACGCACACACACACACACACACACACACACACACACACATGCTTTCATGCATGGATTTACATACATTTGCGAATAATAAATGCTACCACGCTGAGACAGTGCCATGCTTATTTATAAATAAACAAAAATAAATTCTGTAGCTGCTTCTTCTTCCAAAGAGGCAAAGCCATGGAGGAAACACAACACAGGACACACGTGTCTTTCTTTCAGACTTTCCTTCTCTGCACAACTCAACTATTAAACCAATCCGCGTTGCCGACTGACGTTGTCGGCGAACGTGAGGGAAACTTTTCCGATCAATCACCGCTGTGGCAGAATTGTCACAGTCTTATTTGAAGTCTGCAGAAGGAGTCAACCGGGGACCGAAGGAGTAAATCAAACGCGCCGCTTCACTGTGCCTTCGCCGCTTCATTTGGCGGCCCCTGCTGATCAAAAGGAAATTGGCTTTGATTAATCAATCAACATCCCAGTGACCTCTGTCCTGTCCATTGATCTGCAGACTGTATGGAGGTCAGCAACACATGGAACACACTGTATCTTCAACAGTGACCTGCTCACACAGAATTCCACCCTCATTGATTTCCCTTTCACTTCCCGCCTCTGAAATGTTCCTCTGTTGAAAGGTTATCCACGCCGAGCGGTGTTCCACAGGTCAACCACAGCTGTGTGGCTTGTTTAGCACTAACTGTATGGAAAACTAATGTGGATGCACTGTCGACTTCTTAAGCATCCACATATGTTCTGCAAGTCATTTAAAATGTAATGATCTGTCGTTTATTTCACCACACTGACACGTCTCCCGCCTGTAAAAGCAAATGCGCTTGGCAGCAGATGTAATTCTCCCCCAGTTACTTTTAGTGTCGTGTTTTGTCTTGTCCCACCAAACCTGAAATGACAAGTCTCACACAAAATATGTGCAAGAAGTAGTTCCCACTCACAAACTCCTTCTCATACCACAAACTGGGGTTTTTGTATATTTATCAGGAGGGATTTGGGAGCAGTCGGACTGGATGGGTCGCATGTTCACTGATTGTGAATGTGAGTATGTATGGCTGTTAGTCCCTGTGATTGGCTTGTGACCTGTCCAGGATGTACCCCGCCTCTCACCGAAAGACAGTTGGGATTGGCTCCATGTGCTCTGTTACCCTATAAGGACAACACTGGTCAACAAAAATAACTTTTTGATTCTTACAAAGCAATTTAATAGTACATGTGTTTATATTTTTCTAAATATGTTAATTTGATGTGTTGTTTTAATAATAAATCTAATATCATAAAATTGCGTTGGATGTTGCCTCGCTGTCATCAGCGTACCTGATTCAGTTGAGAACACGTGGATTTTCCTCAGTAGAAAGATATTAAGCACTAATGTCCACTTTTGACACAGAGCGAGAATACCTATGCGAACAAACTATCAACTACATCTGAATGTGGCACTAACTGGAGGATGGAGGATGGAGGGTGGAGGGAGCATTATCCATTGGTTACGCTCCTTACAAGTGTTGGTGAAATCCAAACTCCAGAAGCCATCTGGAGAAGTTTCTCCCTCTCCTGAATGACAGGTTCTTTAAAGCCCTGCAGGGGAGATCAGCAGACAGTTTATCTCATTGAAGTGCTCCAAGGTTCCATTTCAAAGACGCGTCTAGGCGCCGATCTTTGGCGGCGGCGCTGTTTTTCATGTGGTCCCTGCTCTTCCGGAAAAATGCAAATGAGCGTAATTTCAAATGACAACGAAAGTAAACTTCTTTTCTGAGTTGTGCGCGCCGGGTTCCCTCGGGGGGTGGGGGTGGGGGACAGGAAGCGGCGTAAAAACCCTGCTCTAATTCTGTCATTGTCAAACTTTGACATAAGCGATTGTTCAGTCGCCTTTTGTTGAGTGATACAGTGGGTAACCAGGTCCCAATTCCTCCATGTTAATTTTTTAAAAGAACGCACAAGACATGTATTCCTTGAAGAGATGTTTGCCGCTGCTTATGCTAAATATTATAACATGCAGGCGGTGATGTCTTTTTGTTTTTGCCTTTCTATTCCCTCGTATCCACGGGAGGCCTTTACCTTTGCCACTGAGCCTCATAACAGCGTCTCAGAAATAATTTAAGTAGCCCCCTCAATAAAAAAAACCTAAAAAAAAACCCAACAACAAAACAGAAAAGTCAGAATAATTCAGATTCAAGATCAAAGTGTGCAGTTTCTCTGCAGCTACAGCGAAGGAAGAATCAAGTGCGCTTTGTTTTTTAAAAAAGGATCCTGTCCTGGATTCCCAAGATCTACCTGCAGCACACATGTCTGCATGTGTGTGAACAAGCAAATTTAGTATCATGTTGAATAACGACAGGGGCCACACAGGGAGCCCATTATGTTCCCCTATAGTTCTGCGGCAGCTTCCTTGTGGCCCTTTGTGTTGGAGTCAGACTCCGGGTTGAACTCCAGGTGAGGAGTGTGTACACTGCCCATGGAGTCAAGCCATTCCAGACAGAAAAGTAGAAAAGTTTCCCAGACTTTAAGTTTCTCGTTTTACTTTACTTCTTTTTTTCCACCGTCTCCCCTGTCACATAAATCTGGGCAAGAAATTTCAGAGAGAAGAAGTTCTTTAATTTCATCAGCACTCCTGACTGACAAGCATCATTATGGATAAAATTATCTCAGTAATTATCCTGCCCAAAGGAGATTTATATCCCTTTGTGGGTGGGAGGGGGGGAGATGGGGCTGAGAGGGAAGGCATGGGATGTCGAGCGGTGGTTACATGTCCCTCTCCCTCTGCAGCGTGCAGAGAACAGGGCTTTGTTCAGAACGGGCCCTAATGAGGTGCAGCGGCTCCTGCTGCTGCACAGGAGCCTCGCCTGGCCCGACCACCCGGCGTGCAATGCCTTGGCTATTATCTCCATTTGTGAAGCAAACCTGGCACCACTGATATCCACATTACCCTGACCCTGCTTTTTAATAGCAGGAATGTGACGGTAATGGTAAAAAAAAAAAAAAAATTAACTGAGGTTACTGAAAACATTCTATTCTACAATGGGTTCAGTGTTATTGATATTCGGATGCCTTTAAAAACAGCTGTAGTCCAATGAAGCGATTTCTTTGTGTATATGTAATAGAGTATAGTACTATAATGGTATATATAATAGAGTATAATAGTAGTATAAATAAAGTGTTTACATTTATTCATTTTCACTGTGAATATAGTGCATTATATTTTATTGCACCCAAAAATACACAGCGTGTAATTGTAAAGCTTTTTATTTCTCATGTTCATCCTGTCACTTGTTCTTTAATTAGTTAGGGCTTGGTGTTATTGTGTGGGGGCACTTGCTTTCACAGCCAGTAATTTAAGAATAAGGATAATTTCTGTAAATGTAATTGTAATTGTTGGAACATTTTACAAACAAATTGTATTCAAATCAAATGGAACAATCAAATCTCTCAACATTTTTTTCTTCTCTGCGGAAATTAGATTTTAGGATTATTTAGGAATTATACATAACAAGGGCACTGGTCACATTTCTGAGGATGGTTAGAGAACATGAAGTATCTAAGTCTCAGCCATGATAAGGGCTGCTCGCCTTATCTCCTTTTGCATAGGACACACTGGACCATATATCCATATCCATATATGTATGTATATATATATGTGTGTGTGTGTACTGTACACACACACACACACACACAGTATATATTTATATGTACATATATGTGTATCTGTTTGTGTTTTTTTAAGGCTATGAGTGTTAACGTCGTCCGTATCAGTCAGAGGCTTTAAGATGAAGGGATCACTCAATGTGAACACTGTCTGACACACATTAGCATTAGCCTGCCGCTGTATACGCTGACCACAGCGACAGTGTGCTAATCAGCTCCAAGGCAGGATCACTTGGGGAATTCGTCCACACGCCCGTCCTGTTCGCTCACAAAGCAGACACTTTCCCCCAGCGTGCAGCAGAGCTATTAATGCTAAGTAAGATCTTATTATTCACCAAGGGCCCAAAGTGAACCAGAGATAAGGAGGGCTTGATGACACATCCAGAATCACTCAGAGCCTGAAGCAGGGGTGATTTATATTCTCTATCCATTTCTACCCATCAACCCCCTTTTAAGGCAACGTTGGTGAGAACAGGAAGACTCCTCTTATCAGTTTACAGTCCCCGCAATATACTGACGGGTTACAAATTAAAGGAAAATTCCCGAATAAATAAGCCAAGAAACATAACGAATGCAGGCGCTTCCTCAACAATGCACTATACGATACAATTAGGCCATTAACCTCTACTGGGTTTCTGCTACAAGATGTTAAAGAGGTCCAGTTAACTCTTTGCATAGTTAGCATCAGGGTCACAAAATGGTCAAGCGGCTGGTGACGAAAATCACCTCCGCATTTGATTTTTGGCAAGAATTGTTACTATGGCATCTGCTCCTAAAATAACCGGATTGGTCTGCTTGTATCCTTATAATGTCCAACATACTTCCAGCTGGACTGCTAGACTCTGATGGGGTTATACTATGTCTCCAATCATGCTTGGGATTTTCATTAACCGGATCTCGTAACCCACCATGGGGAGGTTTGTGCCCAGTGTTGCTAGCTTCTGCTAGCTGCTTTTTCAGATGACGTGTTTTCATTTGGCTTCATCAAAACATGATCATTTGCAGCTGAGTGTGAAGTGAAGGGAATAAGAGTTAGCCTCTGTCTAACCCCTGGTGTAAAAACAATTGGATCCATTTGGTTTGGGGAGTGAGTTTTATGTCAAGCAGAGGAGTTGGGGTGTCTCAACGTTGATCATCTTGTTGACAGATTGGTGCAGTGTCAGCAGAAATTCAGGGCTTGCACTTGTCAGGAAGCTCTTGATGTACGAGTCACTCTCAAGTTCTTTTCTAGACCTTTGGCTAGTGACACCTTGAAGACCAGTGACAGAAATGTGTTTCCTCATCACATCATCCTTGTGGAGTAAATAGCTCAGACACCTGGATGGAGCAGGATTGATTTGCGGGTGTTCCTGCTACCACTGGAGAAGGCCTTATAAATGGGGGAGGTGGTGGTGAAGCGGTCATAGAATCGGGCTTGGGACCCAGAGGCTTTGGACCACCGCCACCATCCCAGACCTGAGCTACCATCAAGCTTGGGAACGTGAAGTTGCCGGAAAAATGGGAGAGGCGCTACCATCTGTCCGATGCCATCCACCACCTTGGACCCTTGAGCAAGGCCCTTAACCCCCCAAACTCGCTCCCTGTGCGCTTCCTGTAGGGGGCCAGCCCACTGTTCTGCATACATGCATGCTACTTTATGTACCAATGTTGTGTACTAACCAACTAAAAAAAAAATGTATGTGAGGATGGATGTATGATGTATGTGGAATGTAAAGTATGTTATTCTTCTTCTTCTTCTTCTTCTCCTTCTTCTTCTTCAGGCATCTAACTTATAGAATATCAGGTGGTAGATCCTGAAGACGCTGGAGACACTACTCATCTAGTTCCCTAACTAGATCCTATTTATGAGGGATCATCATTGTCAAAAAGTATTATCAACGAACATTTGCTGATTTGTTCATCTAATGGACAATTTGTAGCTGTATAAACAGCTATAGCTAACATCTAAGCTTATAACTATAGCTTTAGAAAATCAGGTTGTTCGTCTAATCTAAAGTGTTATAGAATGGAAAGACCATTGGAGGCTCCAGTGTCTTTTTGACATTTGACCTTTACTCTGTTTTCTAACATGTCTGAACCTTTAACAGCCAGTGACAACGATTCCACTACAAATGCTGCCACACACACTAACCTGCTTGATTTTCCACTTCCAGAGTGTTACTTGCTAAAAAGGTGGATGTAAAGGAGGTGCAGAGGTGCTATCAGCGGTCGGTAAAAAGACAAAGCCTAACGGCCTGAGCCTAATGAGCAGCTGTGTGGCCCTCATTAAGAGTGTTGAGCAACCGCTGATCCTTAATGAGCTTCTTCATTAAGAACCATTTGGACGGGAAAAAGTCTGTTGACAGTCAAGCTCGGCACCTGGAGCACCAGAGCAGGTTACAGCTCCTCCACAGGGAAAACCATTACAACTACACCAAGTCACACAATGACAAGGTGTATGTCAGGACACAGTCTGTGCACGGCGGACCCAACAGAGTCGTCCCTGATTCGCGGGTTACTCCTCACCTGATATAGCTCACACTGAGCTCAACCGGTATAATCAAGTATTCTGATTGTTCTGTTTGGTTAAGGAAACGGTGACTATAAACACACCGCTCAAAGTCACATGCAAGTTACATGCAAGCAATACCAGCATCCATTCATTAAAATCATGTTGAATTTAATAATAAACAAACATTTGACAATAACAACAATGATCAACTGCAGGTGTTGACCCAGGGAAGTGTGTCCCTAACGCTCTCTTCCTGCTTGTGGAGGACAACAAATATGTTGTAGTGTAGTGTGTTGTCATGTGATGTGCTGTTATGTGGTGTGGTGATTTGGTGGTGGCACACCTGGTTGTTTGCCAGCCATCGTTGAACAGGGACAAATAAAGTTTTTTGAATTTGAATTGAATTTAAATTCCAGAAACATGTCTATTCGGCTTTTGTAGACTCAACCTAATGTTTTGGGTCGTAGTGTTGCTGCATCACCCAACATATACCATCTATGACCTCCGGTGGTGGTCAGCCACCTCATCTTCATGTATGATACCTTTATATGGTTGTGAAGTTCATTTATTCATAGAGAAGAAAAAAACTATTTTGTGCTATTTTGACAGCATACCTGATGCTGCTTGTCAAATAATTGCTGAACATTTTGCTGGTAGGACTGTGGAGTTTGCTCCATGGAAAAATCCAGGTAGACCGTGATACTTTTGTTGTCTATAACTGGCTGGTTAGTGGCCATGGGGTCATGGCATATGATTTGACTTATGGTAGATGCATGCAATCTTAACGAGCTCTGGTGGTTCCTTTACCTTTTAAATATTAATCTGGATTGAACCTTAAGTATTCTTGATTCTTCTATTTAAGGTCATTGTATCTCAGTGCCCACTTCTAGGGAGAGTGGACATTAGTACTAACCCCCCAACACTATCCACATTCAGTCTGTTGATAAGACTTGTGTTTTCTCTGTAAAATAATCGAATTGATAGTAGAATAAAATGTGACAGTAAACACTGTTAATCTCCTGTTTAGTCATGAAATGGCTCATGAATTATCCAGTCATCCATTCTATGGAGGCTGTTCATACTGTATATTTGGTTCAGATGTACATATTATTCCCCATTTGTTTTTTTATGTACATGTTACTCAGTTTTCTTTATAGTATTTCCCAGGGTTGTTCTAGTCTCACTTATTTATCACTTTGTGCGGAATGTCTGTTTTTCTTTAGTATTGCTGCTGTAACACTGCAAATGTCCCCACTGTGGGACTGATAAAGCATCATCTTATCATATCTTATGTAATGGGCCTAACGCAAATGTACTGGTACAAAGACAAAACACGCAGGTCAGATATTCCACAATATGTGTTTGTTACTTATAAAGAATATATTGTAAACAGCATATTCAGGTGCTGGTTTGCTGGCTGTTCCAGTGCTTTACATGTCTTGTGTCCCTGACTGGAAACACACACACACACACACACACACACTCTCTCTCTCTTTCTCTCTCGCTCACTCGCTCTCTCTCTCATTCAATAAAGTTGTTACCAAGGTCGGCTTTAACATTTTATTCATTAAACAATCAAACCAATCATTAAGACAATTACCACTGCATGCACATACTTCCATATCCCATGAGGCTGCTCTACGTCTCCGGGGAGTAGGAGTGAGCTATTAAGAAGCTATTTCCAGGCTTATTTAGTTTCCAGTGCTGTAATAAAAAAAAAACCTATAGGGCACTGAAGAGCTCCCTTACGTCATCATCAAATCAGATATTATAGCTGTTAAGGGCTATGCATGGGTCTATGAGGGAGTCATGTATGGTCTAAGAATACATTTACAATACATTAGGCAGATTGTTGTTCATCTCCCAATACTAAACCATGGACTAATCTCTCCCCCTGTGCACCATCACAAAACCAACGTTTTCCAGTTCAGCAAGAATCGTCCAATTACTCGTATTATAGCTTTAACTGTTATATTGCTGTTCGTCCATCCATTTGATAGATACGATTCCTCTATTTTGGGGTTTCGCTTGAACAAATTGCTCCCGGCCCGTCATCAACACAGCCTTATCTGAGCAGCTTTTTGTGCCCGGGTGCTGGTCGGATTTCTTATTTTCTTGTTGCCCTTGGGCCATGGGAATGTGAATAGGGTCAAATGAAACCGTATTGCACAAGTTAATCACACAGCATCAACAGTTTATCCCACAGGTTGCTGCAAAAAGGAAAAAAAACAAAACAAACCTCACACTTATCAATTCTCAGTTGTGGGAGGCACCTCCCAAACCCTGATTATATGCTGCTAAATTTATTGCACCCCACTGTGCCTATGCAATTCCATGTGCTCAGCATTCTGCTGTCATTGATTGGCTGCATGTGACGGTGCTGCGAGTAATGTGGACACCACCTTTGATCAATAAAAAAATGTATATGTCTCAAACCTAGGAGGCATTCTGTAATGAAATCAATAGCTGTGCTTGGCTTCTGGCATTAAGATCATCGGCTGGGCTCTTATTTAGTCATTGTTGTCCTACACCAGCAGCACAACCTTGCTACCATAAGAAATCAATGGCAGCATATCGCAGCCAGCATCCCAATTACTGGCAGGGCTGGTGAGAAATCAATGCAGCTTTTTGCCATTACTACTCCTTGTGGGAAATCACACAACATTATTTTACTTGGGAAATCTGCTGCACAAAGGATGATGCCTTGGCTGCTGATACGTAAGATCCATCTGAGGAGCTTTGCCTCCATTTCATGATATGTGATCATAACGTATTGATCACTGGCAGCTCCCAACAAAAAAAAGAAGAAAAAAGAAAGAATCAATTTCAACTAGCAAACTGGTTATTGCACAGAAATTAAACGTTACTGCCAAAAGTCTTTCGATGTCTTCTGCTGACTGACCCACTGCTGGGGTCAAAAAATACAAATTCATGTGTTGAAACCTGCAGAAGCAATTTAGGCGACAAAGATATAGTACATACTGCTGTATGTTTGACATACAGTTTGTGGGAATGTGTTTAAAATTATGCAAAAAGTCATAACAACAACAACAACAATTTAAAAGACTTGTGAATTTGGTTGTGTTCCATAATGGATTTTGTGGTGTTGATTATTTTAAATAAATAATAAATAATAATAATACTAATTTGTTTTTGGAATAATAAGAGGTATCTAAGACAACAAATCTTTAAACCTCCTTGCCCCTGGGCACAAACCATTCCATAGCTTTTTCTTTTTAACTTTCAATTTTAAACACAATATGCATGGTCCATGAACACAGCGGCAGGTGTGTGACAGGGGCTGTGGCTGGGGGTGTGTGTGACTGGGGGTGTGGCTGGCTGAGACTCACCTGATTCCACTCACTTCATCTCCTGCACGAGAAAAACCCTGATCTTCACTCAGGCTGCTGTAGTTAGGTGTGTTTTAATTTATGCTCGTGGAAGCAGATGTCATATAGGGGCCTCATTATCAGTGCAGATATCAGTGCAGACCTGTGTTCTCCACCAGCTGGCAGACAGACAGGTTTGCTCCTTTATCACATCCACTGTGTAGTGCCTTTAGCCCAGTTATTATCTACTCCATTCTGACCAAAGACAAAGTTATCTGGTCTAAAGATCTGGCTAGTTGGGTTCAAGTCCACCAGCACTGCACTGGTGGATTTATGCTTTAAGACGTATAAGTGTGGGCTTATTGTGCAAACGCATTTTTCCCAGACAGATATTTCTGCCAGCACTGACCATCCGCTGAAGCTCTACTGTCTCCTTGTCGGTCTTTCTATTTGAGAAAAGGGAGAGCTGGACATGTTGGGTTATTTTTGCCGTTTGCATGTAGGTGTGCGTGTTGGTGTATGAAAGAGTGTGAGACAGTACCAATCATAAGTATTCAGAGGTATTGCACAAGTTAATCACACAGTATCAGTTGTGTTTGAGTTTGACTCAATATGTCTATTATGTCTGTGATCCAGGCTTTTGTGCCCTGGTTTCCTGGATGCCTATGGCTGAAACTACACATCAACTTTTGTTCGTTCAGCAAATCCTCCTGCACATTCTTATTTGTCATAAACCTCCTTATTTTGACCTCATGACCATATGTCTCAACGGTTGTGTCTGCACCTATTATCTTTCAATCGAAACTTTTTCTTTGGTTGTCTGTTGTGTTGTAAAAACAGCTTGTTAAGTGCTTCTGTCAATCCGACTGTACGTCATTATTATAGAGGGAGAGAACCAGTCACTACACACCCTCTCTCTGCTTGCAGGCCTCAATATGAATAGTTGCGATCAGCCGTGTTTCCGCCCTGCTGCTTGGCGAGGGAGTGGATCTCAGTCGGTGGCATGGAGCCAGTGAGCAGGGAGGAGCTTGATAAAGACCCAGTGCTGTGTCATTGTGCTGGTACCACCTCTTCTGGGCCATAGATCAGCCTGCTCTTATGTAACAGACACACACTGTGTCTCTCCTGCAGAGTCAACAACAAATGTAAGTCGAACTCTTAAAACCAAGTCATCTCATGTGTTTTTGTTACAGGTTATTTATCAGATTTTTGTCTTTGCGAGAGTGATCACAATAGCATAACATACAGTGGACATGTTAGTGAAACTTTGTAGGACTTTGGATCACTTTCTCCCCTAGCAGTTTGTTTTTGTGTATTGTGTATTTTCTTTATTTGTGCAATAATCATATCCAGGCAAAGGGGAATTTAATATTTTAAAAACAATGATAAAAAAAAAGAATCAGAGGAGAAACCTAACTTCTTTGTTTGTCTAGCCTGAAACCAGCAGAGATGGTAAATCTGATGGAAGGTGACGTATTTATGGCTTTCGCCACCTATGCAACGATTGTCATTCTGAAGTTGATGCTGATGGGGCCCATGACTGCATACTTCCGCATTACCAGGGGGGTAGGTAACAATTTTTATGATTCTATGCACAGGGCCTATATAGAATCTGGGCGTGTCTCGCCTGCACTGGCCTCCAACTGCAGAACAACTCGAGAATCTATGAGAGTTGTGTTGCTTTTAATTCTGGTAAATAGGGCGCGAACCATATGGTCTTGTTCGGTATCACATCTAAAATCATGCGTGCACTCTGAGACACAACCCAGGTACTAATAAAGAGCGACCAGGATTCACGACAGCAACAATCATGTGTATGCAGAGGGAAACACAGCAGAATGTGACCCCACGCGTGTGTTATCTCTGCGATGCAGTCTTTCGCTAACGAGGAGGATGTGGCCAGAAAGTCGACAGAGGAGAAGAAGAAGCTGCTGAGACCCCATGCAGACGTGGACCGTGTTCGGAGGTGAGTTGATCGGGCCTGGAAATGCAGATACTGCCTTCCCAGAAAATAGCAGTGTAGTAGCAACATTACACTTAGAGTAATGGAGATATTCTTTTCTTTCTAACCTTTATGGGTTTGAAGTGTTGCAGAAGTGGTTTAGATTTTTGTTTTGAGACAGCCAAAGAAAATGTTCATGTGCAAAAAGCATTTCACAGCTGTAGGAGCTTAACTGAGACTATTACCAGAGGCAATTTCATCAGGATAGGGGGCCATTATTATAGCACTTAGCACACCTGCCATATGCGGCTCTTAGCGTTCTGACAGGTTCTGTAAGAAAGGTCTGCTAACTTCATGACTTGTGAGTCTCGCCTGTGCTTCTTCAAATAGCAGCATGTGCCACAGTGACTGGTGATATACTTATATGAACCTCAGTCAACAAATACCGGATGAACAGGTTCAGGAAATGAATGGATGCATCGAGAAGATAAAATAACTGATTGTGCAAAGCTGTAAACAACATGTATGGCTTCTCCTAAACCCATACTATAGGATGTTTTTTAACTAATTTGGCTCATATCTTGTGTGTTGTTGTTGTCTAGGTGTCACCAGAATGACCTGGAGAACATTATTCCTTTTGTGATTATTGGGTTGCTCTACAGCCTGACTCAACCTGAGCTTTCCACTGCTCTGCTTCACTTCCGCCTCTTTACCGGCGCACGGCTCTTCCACACCATCGCTTACATTGGTGTCCTGCCTCAGCCCAGCAGGGGCTTGTCCTGGATACTGGGCATGCTGGTCACCTTCTCCATGGCGTACAGGGTCCTCAGCACCGTTCTCTTCCTGTAATGCATAAAGTTAAACAGGACCAGTAGACCTTGACCTCTGCTACATGACACCCACATTCCAAAATAAAAGATTAATCTGTTTGTTTTCCATTGGCGTTTGAGTCCTTCTATGAGCATTAATGCTCGCCATTTACTATTTGCAACCAACGTGACTTGTTGAAACTATGGGTGGAAAAAGTGTTTTTAATAAACACAGTTTTTAATAAGTGTTTTTATCAACTTTGTGTCAGGGTCTTTAATTTTCAGCATAAGGGAACGAAAACTCAGATTCAAATTCGTATAAATTTCAAATTAGTCAGTATATTATATATTAGACTTCTTTCCAGTATAGTCATTAGTCAATATATTATAAATGCTCGGGTAAGCATGTAACTGTCAATGTAGGCTGCACAGATAGGCTCTACATTCACTTACATTGTCCATTTCCACTTTCGAATGTTCCAGGAGAAAGTACAAGTACTGGTGTACAATATGCCTGAAGCAAAGTTGTTACATCATCACATTACAGAAAACAATGAATCAACAGGTCATGGCTCCTCCCACAACACCTCAGGTTAAATTCCAACTGTTTCTTTTGGAACTGCTCTTTGGAACTGACTGTTCACAGTGACTGTGCAAAACCAAGGTAAGATCCATATACCTCACCAAACCAGCACTCCTCTCTCTCTCTTTCTCTCTTTCTCTCTTTCTCTCTTTCTCTCTCTCTCTCGCTCTCTCTCTCTCTCTCTCTGTCTGTCTGTCTGTCTGTCTGTATATATATTTATGTACACACACCTGAAATATATGTTGCTTTCTTGCACTGAGCAGATAATGTTTCATGTAGTCAAACAAGTTTGTTGTGCTCTTACAGGGGATGCAGGCTGGATACACTGAAATTGAAATAGTACTTAAGTGTGGCATATTTAAAAAATCACTTTATAGCTAATAAAGTAAGTAAATAAATATAAAATGAATTAATTAATAAGGATAATTAGTTAGAAATAATGACTAGAAATACGAACGATGTAAAATATGTGCAACAACACTTACTGTGACACCAGTAGTATACACGTTTGTGTGCATTAGGAAACAGGAACATGTAGAATTTGATGTGGATCAGTATTGCTCCATAGATGAAAGGTCAGCTTCTGACTGAAATAGTTGTGGTGTGTTGTAAATGATCTGGAATGTTACGTAACCATGACAACATTCTGATATTTAAAGTGTAAAATTCTAAAATATATATTTCTGTTGCTCTACAGTGGTTTGTAACCAGGACAATGCCATCGGTCAATGTTGTGATGGACGTCGAGGTTCTCCAAGCATTTGTCCTTTATGCTACTATTGTCATCCTGAAGATGATGCTCATGTCACCTTTGACCTCCTACTTCCGCTTGACTAGAAAGGTCCCCCCCCACACACACTTATACTTCACTGCCACATAACAGTAAAGCATATATGTGAGAGATTTGAAGCTGACCTGTCCTTCTGCTGTACCTTCAGGTATTTGCAAACCCAGAGGACACCAAATTTGTTTCATCCAGAGTCGACAAGGGACTGGTCCGCACAGATCCTGATGTGGAACGGGTTCGCAGGTACATTTGACACCTGCAGTGTGGACAATAGAGATCTCGCTACAACTACAGGGGGTCCTC
Source organism: Trinectes maculatus (assembly GCA_016785345.1). Classification (NCBI taxonomy): domain Eukaryota; kingdom Metazoa; phylum Chordata; class Actinopteri; order Pleuronectiformes; family Achiridae; genus Trinectes; species Trinectes maculatus. Next base: position 214,255 of record JAFBJQ010001618.1, on the reverse strand, counting down.
GTGTTACGACGGTTGCGAGATACGTTGTTTTCGTGGTTACGACACATCTCCCATGAACTTACTTGTTTCGGCTTAAACCCGTAAATATGTACAGACTTCGCACGGGAACTAGTTGGTGAGCGCTCTCTCTGTCTCTCAGCGCGCCTGCTGGCTCTCCAACACCTCCACAGCACAGGTAGGCTACTCTGCCTTGTGTTTACTTATGTGAAATGGACGGCTGGCAGGGGGTGCAGCGGCAGCCGGTAAGGAGATGCACACGGACACAGATGCGTTCGGGATCGTGGCGATACCGTAGGTTTATTCACAACACAGGGTCTACACAGTTGATATCAGAAATCTAAAGGAAATGCTCATTACACTCGCAATATCAACCCCTACGGTGACAAAAGGCAATTCAACACAGTAAACTCTTATTGTAGGGTAGTGTTATAGCGACATCTAGTGGCACAACTTATTATTTACATAGGATTACATACACATGAATGTATGTTCCGACTAACGACGAAATTCGGTTACGACACATTCTCAGGAACGGATCTCTGTCGTAGCATGAGGACCCCCTGTACTTTGAATTAACAAACATCTGTATTTGATCTGGGTGCTGGTATTAAGAATGTGTAATCAATGATTTTTTTTCAGTTTCTTTCATTAAACTTTTGCTGCTCCAGCTATGACCTTATGCCCTTTCCCCTATTCTTGTCATTGATCATATATGTTAATTCTGACAATTTATTAAATTGTTCACTAAAAGTAATCGAAGGTAAGTTAATTAAACTCAATTAAAAACATGTTAATTAATTAAACTCAATTAAAAACACATCAACATAAGTTTTCATGACTGCGCATACATCTCTTATATTAGGGAGTCACAGGATAAATCTTAGTCGTTGGAGGAAATGAGGATGAGGAAATGCAAACCATTTTAGGCTATTTAATTATTACTATTATTACTATTAAAATCATGAATGTCAACAAAAGGTTGTTACATCCTGAAACAGGTCAGGAATGTGATCCAGCAGATGTGATTTAGATTTATGTGTTACTGAAAATCCCATTGTCTTTGTTTATTTCAGCATTTTGTTCAGAATTTGACAGCACTAATTCATTTTCCATTTTGTTGCCTGTTGCACCCAATTTCCTCCGATGAAAGCCCATTTGTCTCATAGAGCACATTTAGTCTCTGACTTGAACAAATGCTCTATATTTGTGTTGTTGTTGTCTAGGTGTCACCTGAATGACCTGGAGAACATTATTCCCTTCGTGACTATTGGATTTCTCTACAGCCTGACTCAGCCTGAGCTTTCCACTGCTCTGCTTCACTTCCGCCTCTTTACCGGCTCCCGGATCTTCCACACCATCGCTTACATTACTCCTCTTCCTCAGCCCAGCAGGGGTCTGTCCTATTTACTGGGCTTTCTGGTCACTTTCTCCATGGCTTACAGAGTCCTCAGCACTGTTCTCTTCCTGTAGACACAACATAGGACTGCCACTACACACTACATGCACATGCACACCTGCTGTACACACATACAGTATACAGTATAGGTTTTGCAGGAAATTCAGTCACTTCAATGCAGATGCAGTTTATGTGGCTTGACAAAGAAACATATATGTACATATGCGCACCTGCAGTATCTGTAGTTTGTTTACCTCAGCTACAACCTTGAATCGTCCGTAAACTAGGTTTACATTTTAAATCCAGCCATTGCTCACATTTAAACACTAGACACCTCATGTCTTATAACAAGAAACTTTAAATCCAATAACAACTGTGCATTAAACAATATAAAACAAATGGCATAATTACAATGTTCCACTGAAACCTAAACTGAATTTTGGGTATTAATAAAAATGAAGTGTCCAAAACTGTGTCTGTTTTATTTTCTGCTATGGTCCAATATATTGTTTCCCAGAAATATTCACTTCACATTGGAGTCAAGAACTTCTAGTCATAAAATTTAAAAATCAATACAGGTAACATATTTTTTGATGGATGTGTCCTACCCAGCTAACCTGGCTTGGTGGGTTTTTAATGTTTTTATATATGTTTTCAATGGGATGTTATTAATATTATTTCATAATAGTTCTTTAATGTATATCACATATTACATATATTTATATTTAACATTTATTTATATTGGAGCATTTTTATTTATTTACAATGTTTTATTTCAGATATGAAACTCTTTCTGCTTCTTCTTTCCCTATAAAGTTATTTCACATTGGTAAAGTTTAAATGTTTCTTCCACATCCCGTCACCTGTAATTTAAAATTCATGCCTTGTTATGTGGGTAATAGCGTAATGTTTCAATTCTTCTCTTGGAGTTAGACTTTATTATTATGGGAAAAAAATAACCAAAAACCAATATAGGAGTCTTATTATATCTATACAATTTTTTTTGATACTGAAACGCATATTTGGTTCATCATTCATTTCCTTTACAGAACGATGAAGAGATAAGATGGATCATATTTTGATTGCAGCTGCAGCTCATGTCAGGATGAATAATATAACGCATAATAACGTCCTGCCAAATGATAACACAAACACAAAGAATGAAGCCATACAAGATTGAACGATATCAAAGTGCCGCTGCTGAAATTCACAGTTTATACTACACATGTTTTAATTACTGCAAAGGATTATCTTTATTCACTCCGACATTCTGAGATGTATAAAACAAAGTCTGTCTCTGCTCTTTTCCTGTGATACAGGGCAGTGAGGACTGCTGTGATGCTCTGGATGCCTGTCCGTCTTCCACTAGAGGGAGGCATTTTAAAAGTCAAAGGACTAGCTCCTCATTAGGGGTCATTTATGGACCAGGTGCAGCTCATAAAAGTGCTTTAGCTCCAGCTATTAACTTCATTAGCTTTGCCCAGAAACATTCCCCTGCATATGCAACGCTGCAGCTTTTAAACATCCAGGTGTAACATATTTATTCAGACTTTGTGCAGAACTAAACGCAGAAGTGACGCAGCAGCAGCTTTGGCATCAATTAACCCAATTTGATTTTTAAATTTCTTTTGCAGAGTAATTGTCGTCACCAGACTCCCGGTTGTGTTTGGTGTTCAGGAACTAAAGTGTGCTGACATGTTTGGATGTGTCAGCGGCTGATGTGATCAATGCCTCGCGCTGCACATGAAGGTGACTGGCTCCAACACAGAGCAGTGAAACCCATGGGTGGGCACTGTAAATAGCGGAGGGAAATTACCATGAAGGCTGTGTTCGGCGGCTGCTCGTCTGCATTGTGTCCTGTCCCTGTGTGAGGAGAGGAGTTTTATAGGAGCTCATTTGTCGGGGACCCTCGGCCCTCCGGGGTCTGTCATCCCTCAGACAAGCCAGGCATTTCGCAGCTTGGTATGGAGGTGGGGGGGATGGGGGGCAACATCCTCGACCATCTTCCATAACTAACAACATCAGACACACCCAGGAGCCTAACTCTCACTGCATGGCACTGCACGCTTAACTGTTTACATCCTCTCTCCAGTATGTTCATGTGGAACCACTTTGCATCGCCGCAGTATTTTAACAATGTTCAGCTTGGATTTGTGTCTGTCAGAATATTAATATTAAATGTTAGTGCAAAATGTTTTGCTGCATGTATAATGTAATTCCTTCGATTTATTCTTGTATCACAACGTATGTAGTGTTTAATCAACATGAGCGCTCTCATTTATTCCCTGAAATATGAGAACAGTTTATAAAAAAAAGCAACAATGTTATCATATCCTTAGTGATACATTACTGCTACTACTACTATTACTGCTACTATAGTAGTAGTAGATGAATAAAAAAAAAGATGATAAGCTGAATTCTGCAGCGGTGGAGGCAGCAATACCTGTAGTAAGAGGAGGCACAGATTAGCATTTCCGTTTGATTACCAGTGATCCCCTGATTGTGTGTGTGTTTTTTAACAAGACAATGAGACACTTTCATTGAGCTTATCTGCACAAACAAGATCGTAGAGTTTCCTCATTGTTCTTTTGCTAATCTTAACCACAGTGCTTAAGGAGAATTAACACCACAGCACCACAGACTACACAATACAATCAACCCTGAACTCCAATATCAAAAGCTACTTACTGTAAGGTCTTCTCATTAAGTTAATATGAAAACGTCACTAATGAAAAAAAATGACAGTTTAGATTAGACAGCAGGCAGTAGTTATGTTTACATTAAAACCTATAACATATAACTAGGGGACAGGGTTAGTGTAGAAGCATACACATGAATATAGCTCACACCGTATTTGTGTGTGTGTTGTGTCTGCACTAGTCACTGGCTGCCTATTGTACTGAACAGATGACTAAAAAGCTGATTAGATGCAGTAGTTTCTCCATTCGCAAATGCTCCCTATGTGCATCTGTTCCCTTTGCTCTGTGTTTGTCTTTCGTTAGCTGTCATCCGCGTAGCTAAGATCGGTCCCGTGCCTTATTGTTCAGCTGGTTAACTGCACAGCCGCTTAATTAGGCACAACTTCAAAGTCACGCTCTACACCGGAGCCGAGGTGAGCCCGGATATTTATATCGCGCAACGCTGTCCGTGGTCCTGAAAAATTAATGGTGAGGAGGGATCAGACTCAAGGCTGGCAAAGACAATTATGAATCAATCGGGTACCACCAGCTGGACAGTTTGAGGCCACGTTTTCCTTACTCTATTTCTTCGGACCAAGGCGAGACACTCCTGCGGCTGCTGCTGCTATTCTCCTGAGTATTTCCAACAATAAGGACCTCAGCTTGCTTTCACCCTAGATTCTGCCACCTGTCTTTGCTTTGGCAAAAACCTAGATTACAACACAGGCAGAGCATGGGCATGGACACAACTCCTGCTGGTTGCACTCTGCACACAAGTGTGCCACACAAAAATGTAGTGTGTTCCATAACATGCTGTGAGTATGATGTCTCCAGTAGAATGGCGATAAACAAATCAACTGAATAAACCAAAACTGACAAAGTGATGAGTCAAATTATCAACAGCAGCTGAAGCCTCTGTGAAACCCATGATCCAATGACCTTGCTGACCTTTACACCACACAAGCAGTTCTATGTGACAGGTACAGTATTAAGTTGATTTTTTTGCGTGCCTTGGACAATGGTTATTTAGAATAATCAAACTAGTCATTTTAAAGCAGTCTGAGTGTCAGGATTAGGCTGGGCAGGATTCCAAAAATGCAGGCAGAGTTAGAGGTTAACAAAAATTAATTTATTCACTGTCCAAGAAACAAAAAACGACTCTACGTCCTCAAACAGTAGAGCGAGCAAAAGACAAAGACACGATGGCACTAAAACGTGGAGGGAGAGCTGGTCCTGGTAGCAGCTGACGAGACTGGAGACGTCTGTAACGGAATAATCCAGCGACGAAGTGAAGTCCATACGCTGCTTAAGAGGCCGACTGATCACCAAATTGAGAACAGGTGAGTCTCATCAGCTGCTCCCCTGAGAGACCGGCTCCGCCTCCAGCCACAACACACGCCCTGAAGATTGACACCAGAAAGGAGGGGGAAAGAAAAGAACAACAAAAACACCAAGAGCCAAAACCAAACACAACACAGGGCATAACAACACAAGAACATAACACTGAGCCTTTGAAAGACTATTGTTTGCTATAACATGATAAAGGACAATATCCTTTTAACAGGGTGTCTATTTGAGAATTATTAGTTGTGAGGATGTAGGAAGATAGGTGAGGTCATACAAAAGAGTGAATGTGGAGGAGGCTGGGACTGATGAGTAGGTGAGACACAGGATATCTGAGCAAGAAACTGCTGTTTAGATTAAAATTTGATATTGGCTGTGCTGACTTATTGTTCTAAGGCTTTAAAGGCAACAGAACATATGGGTTTATGGATGGATGATGGATTTGAATGTGTTATTTATTTACAATTTTTTCCAAAGTGAACTTGGCAATGTGTGTACTGACAAATTAAATTATGAAACTGGTTTCTGGTTATGAAACCAGACTGATTGATGTGCCCCCCTAAGTCCCCCCACACACATAAGCATGTTGACCCCTCCAGTCAGCTGACTTCCCGTCATATGTTTCAATCTGTGGCTGAGCGTGGCTGGGGTCAGCAGATTGCTTATGCTGATCCCAGTGATTGGAGTGCAGGTGATTACCATAAGCAATTTAAATGTTATTGATTTAACCTCCCGCATGGTGTAATTGAACACTGTGGCCAAGCACCCAACTTTAACCCTGCCCCCCCACCACTCCACCCGCTTCCCTGTTCTAGTCTTCACTCCAGCTGTTCCTTACTCTTTTTTCCAGCATTTTTAACCTTCGACTTTTATTGTTTCGACCCCTTTTCACCTGCTTCAGTTCTTCCTCTGCTCCCATTAGTCTCTATGCTAAACGTATAGGCCGCTCTCTGTCAGCCCGTATCCTCAGGCAAGAGAAGCAGTGGAAGCACCAATAGCCAATCAATAGGCAGTCTGTCATGGCAACAATGGAAATGTTCAGTTGACACCTAGCAGTTGATAATTTACAGTCGCACCATTGCCACTTCTGTGTGTGTGTGTGTGTGTGTGTGTGTCTGTCTGTCTGTCTGTCTGTCTGTCTGACAGGGCTGGAGAGAAAAGAAGTGGCACATAAAACTTTTATTTGGATTAATAAGAATCATTTTCTGATAATACCACTCTTCAATAGACCATCATTACTAATCACCAACTTTAACACAATAGCCCCATTTTTTTTAAACTTAATTACAATTTTGGTGTTTTTAGATAACAAGCACAGAGTGATTGTAAATTACAGAGTGGAACTGACAAAAAAAAATGATACAGACAATTCTTTCATTAAAATATTCCCGAATCTCTTTCATATCTACTTCATTATAGCGAGCCATAATGGAAGACCAGATTCAGTACTTGATCAATTAATAAATGGAGAAAACTCCACCTGGGAGACACACTCGTGCTTTCTCCATTTTTCATTATGCGCTGCCATTCCTCATGAGGGATCACAATTTCTTGTTTTAATATTTTAGTGTTCTAACTTAAGCTTCAGAATTCTCTCCAGGTAGCGCACTAGATCATCTTGACATTTCAAAGTACTGAAACCTTTGGAATAAAGTGTTTTTTATTAAATTCTATTAACATAATTTATGCTTGTCAGGTGCCCCACCTCGGTGGCAGCTCGGGCTGCGGCTGAGGAGCGACTCAGCTGCCATATTTCATCCTCCAGTCTCCTCAGATGGAAGACTGGGCTGCTAAAACACATGTGAAACTGGGGTGATGATTAGTGCAGGAGACAAACTGCCCAGTCTTCAGCGTCATTATTCACTTCCTGCTTCAGCATGGCATGACCCACAGGAGTTTCTGAAGAGGAGCACTTGTCGCTTGAGACCACTATCCCAAAGATATTCCTGTGTCATGATTTCTTTTTCAAATTGGCATCACATATACCTATATATATTTTGTGCACATAAATATGTGTTGTGTATGTGTATATATAAAGATACTTCCTATTAGTGCGTGAACATACAATCCTGTCCATTTGATTGTGTTAACTTTTTAAGGAAAACCTCCTCCAATGGCCTCAATGAAGTGCCGGCGTCCACACAAAGAGATCCGAGCTACACCAGGCTATGCGATTGACAATATACTGAAACGTCAGTGTGATGGAGCAAATCGTAACTGCGCCATTCAGGTGGCCTGGTTGGCGGTAATGAGTTTTGCAGGAGCGGAATCAATAACCTGGAGGGAGGCTAATTAACTGCTAATCATTCAACCCTGTTTTGGCAAGACATAAATGTTGACAGCACGAGAAATCAAGTTGATCACAGATACATCTAATTATCTCCATTAGAGAAGGAAAAGATGTTGGGTCAGATGTTGCTGCAGGAAATAACAGTTTAGTCTCCACAGTTACGTTCATAATAAACTAAAATCACCTCTATGTGTAATTTTATATAATAGCCATTGGTATAATTCTCATCAGCATTGTTAGTCGAAAGCGCCCTGCGCCTGCCCCTGGGCACCTTGGCCCCTGGACACCTTGGCCCCTGGGCTCCGAGTGCAGTTGTTCCGCCACTGCAGTATAGCCTATAGCATTGGAGCCCAAAACGTTGATCTCGATCCACCGGTAGATGGCGGAGGTAGTGCCTGTAGATCGCGTACCAATCTCAAACAACATTCCATAACCAGTGCGAGACCTACTAACACGTGTCACCATGCACCTGCGCACATTTGGAAACGTCCAGAACGCAGCATCGGAGCGCGAGACACAACGTGAGTATTGGACATGACTTGACAGCGCGCGTGCTCCACAGAGCAGAGAGTGAGACGTGTGTGTTTGTCAGTCTTTGACATAACGGTTTAAAGACTTCCTCACAAAATACACAAACATGAGGACACGTGCCACCTTATTCATTGCTGCATTATTTGGTTGCACTTATTGATTAGAAGTCCAAATACCATTCCACCATGACTGATGATAATTTGGGATCATTGCTTGAAACTGGCAACCAGCTGCTACTGGCCAGACTCGACAACCCTGGCTGACTCAGAGGGGAGTGACCAGAATTGTATTGGACTGTATTGTTTCATAAGAGTTCATTCAAAAAGTGTGGGAGCTCCGGGCCTATTAGATTTAATTATTGAATACAAATCAAACTAAAGATGAGATCAATTAGTTGAACTAATACAGTATTAATATTTGAATGGGCCCCGGGCCACTTTGTACCCAAAAAGTTGGGCCCTGAGGAACCCCTGTCTTGCTCCAATGGGGCAAGTCAGGGTATGTTTTATTTGTAAATTAGCACCTAGCTATTTTCATATGAATTCTAGTTTGTTAGTTTCTACTTTAATTAGCATCTGTGGATCATAACACCAATAATGATCAGCAGGGTTCTGAAGGTTTCCTTTAATGCGACACTACCACTGCCGTGGCACATGTTGTCTCATGCTGTTAAAGGATGGTGATCCCTCATCATCATATGTGACTGGTTGAACGCACGTATGCACAAAGGAAATGCTCAGTCAGTGTGTGGCCAAACGGTGCGGACGAAGAAGGAGCGGGGGACGGGGATGACAAGGCTGAGAGGGAGCTCATTAAAACGGGAGGATCCCCTGGAGGAAAGCTAAACGCTGCAAGATTACTGACACGATCACAAACAAGTGACACGGTTAACAACGCAAAATCATGCCATCATGCTGGAATGGCGCAGACACATGTGCATTAAAGCTATATTGAAAATAAAGGCGCCGCGTGCTCCTTTATGTCAAGTGTGCATCCAGTTACTCGGATGCAACTAGAGCTTTATGATGATCTGCAGACATCCTGTCAGTGCTCAAAGGAAAGGCCACACTCCACAGCCCCACAAACATAAACCACTGTATGTGAATATATATAATCCTGCAGCCTTCAGAGATGTGCAGCTGATTAACAGATTTAGGATTTTTTGTGTGGGTTCAGTACCTAAACCTAAAGGAAAAGAAAAAAAACAAAACAAAACAAACAAAGGGAATGTGTGGAGGTCGGCGTGGGCTGGTGTTAGTTTCCCAGGCCGAGTTATTACCCCAGTCCAGCCCTCGAGGCCACTATGAGTGAGTCTGAATGTGCAGATTGTGTAGAGATATTGGTCAATAGAGCAAACACAGTCTCTTCTTGGTTTGGTTAAAGTAAAGGTTAACAGTAATAGTAGTAGTAATAGTATTAGTGGACTGCATATGTCTGCTGCATGGGTTGCAACACTTATAGTGCAGCTATATGATGTATATTGTATTTTGTTTGTCCGTATCTCCCTTGTCATTTTGCAGCTACAGATGTGCAGTTGGTGAGATCATCAATTTACCTTTTCATTATTTTTATACTCTGCACAAAGAGGAGATCCCTGGAGATCCCTGTGGAAATAAGATGGAGGAGGGGACGCGGAGCAGAAAGCAGAGTGCAGGACAAAACATGCCTGTAACATCTGTGTCGTCAGAGCAGAGAGGACAGCGAGGGAGAGGGGTAAGATGATGTTTGTGTTCGCCCTGCACACATCAAATCTCAGGTAAAGCAGCAGTATCATACGATATCTGAAGCAAAATAACTATAAAATAACACACAGATGCCAGATACAGGTACAGACGCTAGACCTCTGCAGAACTTCACGAGTAACCCTCCCAAGACTGGTTATGGAGATGGTACAGGTCAAAGTGACTTTGACAATCATGGCATACAGCTCATGAAAACCTGAAACTTTTGACAAACTTTTGGTAGCCTCACAGGGTTACACTCTAATCAGGCGGGAAATATTTCACTATGTTTATATATATATATATATATATATATATAAATGGCCAGCCGGCCGGCCATTTCACATAAGTAAACACAGCTGTGGAGCTGCTGTAGAGCCGGTCTGCGCGCTGAGAGACAGAGAGAGCGCTCAGCAACGAGTTCCCGTGTGAAGTCTGTACGTATTTACGGGGCAAACCGCTTAAGCTGAAACAAGGAAGTTCACGGGAGATGTGTCGTAACCACGAAAACGACGTAATTCGCGACCGACGTAACTCGAGGACCCCCTGTATATATATATATATACAGTATTAGCGCTACAGTATGAGCGCTAAACGTTTTGATTTGTATTACTGAAATGAATGAACTTTTCCACGTTATTCTAATTTACTGACATGCAACTACAGACATGTAAAAATAAGTGGGTGCTCACCTCAACATGCAGCTTACTGGTAAAATATTTGATGCGTATTTTGTAGAAGGTGTATATAACATACATAGTTTTAATCACTTATTTACTCCATTTCTTCAACTTTTCATCTTTACATATGTCTGCTGTTACGATTGATAAAGTTCTACCTTCTACATCATTCATTCCCTCAGCGACTTATATCGAGGAATATATGGTTGAGATGTAGTGCAGCAATATCAGAGAGCCTCTCATTCTGCCTGCGCTTACATTTGTTATGGAAGACGCTCGCCGGCAATGATGCGCGGTGAAAAAAAAAAGAAAAGTTGTATAATACTGCGATAAAATATCAAAGTTAGCATTGATTTTGTTGTGTAATATAGTTTTTATTGTCATATTTGAATGGAGCCGTTTCAATATGCTCCACACGTCCCCTCATGAGACGCAAGGACAAAAAGATAGGGTTTATTAAATGTACCATGGCTGCCTGATGATGTCAGATGTTTTGGACAATAAAATCTTACACTTCTGATGGAATGAAATAGGACGTTTCTACTGTAATAAGAGTTGTTGTTGTAGCAACAATCAGTGAGTCCAGTACTGAACAAGCACCATTTGCACTACACTGTTACCTCTGTTACATTAAAGATATACAACATGCAAGTAGTTACCTTCACCATGAAGGTTCAATGTTTTTTTTTAACTGTGTCTTTCTTTGACATCACATTGACACCAAACGCTTGTAAACAACTTCAGATTCAATCAATCAAATTTTATTTGTATAGCCCATATTCACAAATTGCCTCACAGGGCTAACTGGAACCCCCACAGATTAATTCGGTTCAGATTTTATTAAAGGAGTAGAATATTACCATCACATGAATCATGGTTTACACTTGCTCTTAAAGAAAATATTTGTGACATCTACTGTATGTTATTATCAATAATCTAGTTCGTACTACTCCTTATTAAACGAAGTAGACTGATGAGTAGGTTGTTTGGCCTTGGTGGAGTTGTTCGCTCCAAGTGCCATTCTCGTTTAGTGTAAACAACATAGTGGAAGAGTATGTGTGTCACATGTATTTTGTTGGATCATTGTCTCCTCACAGCTCTTCGTAGACATAGAACAAGTTGTTAGTGTGAAAATGTGTTAACTGAAAAAAACAACAACAACACAGAATTATCCTTCTAGTTAATTACTGTTGTTATGAGTGAATCCCTTCACTACCTGTTGTTTAATGAAGGCTGGCAAACAGCTTTTAGGTGCATTACCTCCAAATCACATCACGTTATATTACATTACAACACATTGCATTCTGCCCTATTGGTTGCCTCTTACGATTTGCCTCAGGTCCCCGCGGGGGTGTTATTAGTTACTGCTGGTGCTAGTTAAACCACAGTCCTGGCTTAGCTGAGTCCCAACAGCTTCAGTGCTTCAGAAAAGCAAATTCTCAAAGTGTGTGTATGGAAGCAAAAAGTCTGCATTGTGGTTGAGATCTAGTGACCATATATATATGTGATCATATATTCTATATACCATACATTATATTTATCAAACCATTCTGCAACAGACACAAGGATCTTGAGAGATTGTTATTCAAGAACAATCCTTAGTAGAATAGTTCTGTGTGCAGAGAAAGACACCTTTTGACTGGCAGTGTTTTCAAAGTAAGAGAACAGTGAACGGTGATATTGCTCTCGCTTGTTCCGTGAGTGCAGAATGATGGTGTTAGTTGTGTTGTCAGGCCTCAGATTGTGATGATGGGAGGTGGGCTCTGACATGGCAACATCCCTGGTAATGCTGTAGCGTTGTCACTGGCGACTGCGGGTTGGACCACGGTGCCGCACATGGGGAAAACCGGAGCTGTGGAAGGTTTGAGCCCGCCAGCGAATCTGGGATCTGGACACAGCAGGGCGAGAGGGAGAGAAATATGGAGACAAAGCCTAAAAGTGCAAACAGATTTATTTGTCCTGCACGTGGTGTGCTTTGGCTTTCACCCTGTGGCACTTGTAAATCAATAATTGAACGGAGCGAGGATAATAGCTACTACACACAGCGCACACTCGCCGCATGGTGAAGAAAACTCATTTGGAGGCAAAATAAATTGCTGCTCATGGTCCAGACTTGCTCACCTGTCTCCTTTCAATAGGATGGATGGAGAGTGTTGTTGTTGTGCTCACATTAGCTTGTGCGCTGGGATTCTGTCCAGTGCTTTATATGTCCCCCAACATATAGAGCACTCATATGCTCCCTTCCACACTTACTGTCACAGTAAGTCCTAAATGTATGACACAATCCCTCATATCTCACACAGATGAGAAAAGCCACCCAGTCATCCAGTGACATCCTTGTGCTGATGTCGTCTTGTTATTCCTCAGATTCAGAAATACAGAGAGAGGCTGTATTTGTGGGAAAAGGTGGTTCTGGAAACAAGATGCTGCAGTGTTCAGGGTTGAGAGAACAGAGCTGCCGCTCTAAGGGATTTATATACTTATATATATACTGAGCAACGTTAAGCAACTGCGTTGTACAATGAACCTCTTGTGTCACCTGGGTAAAAACCCTAAAATACTTATTTTTTTCCCCCAGAGTGATGCTGTGAAGTCCAGTATTATCAGATTTTATTTATCCAAGCAAATAGTGTCTTTTATATAGGAAGGCAAAAGAAAGATCCATGCTCACATCTCTGCCCACAGACAATGACCCGCGTTCGGAGCTATACCTGCAACATTTTGATTTTGGATCACAGAGACAAAAATGAGCTCCACCAGGCTTTGGATACCCGCACGATACTTGCTGTGTTACGGAACATTTATTTCATCATCTGCACTTTTCTTCAGATCCCTTAAAATACACTCCTTGGTTTTCCACCCAGCCACTGCAGTACACCCACCAAGGTGCCTGCAGGTCTGAATTTAACTGTCAATGTGGAAGACCGAAAAGTGTAAAGTTGGGGAAAATTTTTTTTTATATATATACACACACACACACACACACACATAGGGATATCTATCTATCTATCTATCTATCTATCTATCTATCTATCTATCTATCTATCTATCTATCTATCTATCTATCTATCTATCTATCTATCTACCTACCTATCTATCTACCTATCTATCTATCTATCTATCTATCTATCTATCTATCTATCTATCTATCTATCTATCTATCTATCTATCTATCTATATACAGGGGGTCCTCGTGTTACGACGGTCGCGAGATACGACGTTTTCGTGGTTACGACACATCTCCCGTGAACTTCCTTGTTTCGGGTTAAGTGGTTTGCCCGCTATATATATATACAGTATATACAGTACAGACCAAAAGTTTGTCTGTATATACTGTATATATGTATATATGTTATGGCATGCCGTTCAGGAAATAAAACCTTGAATATATGGAATGAAACTCCGAATATTTTGAATGAAACTCTGAATATATGGAATGAAACTCTGAATATATTGAATGAAACTCCGAATATATTGAATTAAACTCTGAATATATTGAATGAAACCTTGAATATATGGAGTGAAACTCTGAATATATTGAATGAAACCTTGAATATATATATGGAATGAAACTCTGAATAGAATGAAACCTTGAATATATATATGGAATGAAACTCTGAATATATGGAATGAAACTCTGAATATATTGAATAAAACCTTGAATATATGGAATGAAACTCCGAATATATTGAATGAAACTCCGAATATATTGAATGAAACTCTGAATATATTGAATGAAACTTTGAATATATGGAGTGAAACTCTGAATATATTGAATGAAACCTTGAATATATATATGGAATGAAACTCTGAATATATGGAATGAAACTCTGAATATATGGAATGAAACTCGGAAACGCGGAAGTGCCAGCGTCCATCTTGTCTAACAGACAGTCTAACATGTAAAAGCGATTAAGTAATGAGGAACGTGATAAATACACTGGCGAATGTGTGCCGATACCCCTGCCCAGTACCCTGGCCGTTCTTCTCAAGAAGAAGTTTGTTCAATTTGTAGCCGTGGCAGACCTACAACACCAAGCACTGCGCTCTGACGCGACACTTCTGAAACTCTGAATATATGGAATGAAACTCGGAAACGCGGAAGTGCCTGCGTCCATCTTGTCTAACAGACAGTCTAACATGTAAAAGCGATTAAGTAATGAGGAACGTGATAAATACACTGGCGAATGCGTGCCGATGCCCCTGCCCAGTACCCTGGCCGTTCTTCTCAAGAAGAAGTTTGTTCAATTTGTAGCCGTGGCAGACCTACAACACCGAGCACTGCGCTCTGACGCGACACTTCTCCGGCACTGGAGAAGCTGCTGCGGCTACAGGGACTCAGTGAACTGAAAGAGAAGCTCACACAGCGGACTGATATATGCCGTTAAACTGTGTTACCGTGATTACGACAGCAGTAATACATTTCTTAAATCCCATAGTAATTATCTTCGTAAGGCATGAGCTCATTATGCATTTGTCCGCTGTGCGGGTAACGTCCCCAAAGCTGTGTCGCCGACCATCAGACACGTTCAATACTAAACTAAATATTCAGCCTGCACTGGTCTACAAATGTGGGGGATTCTTCTTGTATCTAAACAATATATGTAGAGCTTCTCTTTCAGTTCACCGAGTCCCTGTAGCCACAGCAGCTTCTCCAGTGCCGGAGACGTGTCGCGTCACAGTGCAGTGCCATTACGCACGGCCACTCACTGTGTTTTACCTTCAATAAATCAACTGAAATCTATATCAAGCTAACCACACTGACCTACACACACACACACCTCTACACACAACAGAGTGTTCCGTCAGTAGTTCTGCTTTTTTTATTTGCTCAGTTTGGCCCAAAAAGCAGCTGCCGGACTTGGTGTTGTAGGTCTGCCACGGCTACAAATTGAACAAACTTCTTCGTGAGAAGAACGGCCAGGGTATTGGGCAGGGGCATCGGCACGCATTCGCCAGTGTATTTATCACGTTCCTCATTACTTAATCGCTTTTACATGTTAGACTGTCTGTTAGACAAGATGGCCGCAGGCACTTCCGCGTTTCCGAGTTTCATTCCATATATTCAAGGTTTCATTCCATATATATATTCAAGGTTTCATTCAATATATTCAGAGTTTCATTCCATATATTCAGAGTTTCATTCCGTATATTCAGAGTTTCATTCCATATATATATTCAAGGTTTCATTCAATATATTCAGAGTTTCATTCCATATATTCAAGGTTTCATTCAATATATTCAAGGTTTCATTCAATATATTCAGAGTTTCATTCCATATATTCAAGGTTTCATTCAATATATTCAGAGTTTCATTCAATATATTCAAGGTTTTATTTCCTGAACGGCATGCCATATTATGTATATGTATATGTATATGTATATGTATATGTATATGTATATGTATATGTATATGTATATGTATATGTATATGTATATGTATATATATATATATATATATAATTACATTTCTCAAACTGCGTGCACAAAGAAAGAGAAATTTACAGGGATTTTTTTTAAAGGAAGCACAGATAAGGACCTGGTCCTCCAACTGCTTTGATATCTTTACTGTCCACCAGCATTGGCAGGAGAAGCAGAGGAGCGGATTCATTTTTGACGATGGAATCGATAAAGAGATTTTTTTCCCCCTCCCGCACGCCCGTCTTCCTGACATGGACATGTCTAATTTATTGTTTACCTTGCACTTATTGAGTTTTGAACATTGTTAAATCATACCTTTCAGCTGTTTAATTTCACCTTGCGCTAGACCTTCATTCCCCCTGAGCATTGTCTTTATACATGCTATCTGCTCTGAGTACAGAGGAGGGATGGGGGGGGGGGGGGGGGGGGGGGGGGGGGGGGGGGGGGGGGAGAGGGAATAGAGAGGGTGCTAATGAAGCTTTCCTCTCCATTATTTTGGTCTTTCCCCTCTCCTATGGCTTAGGTGCTGCTGCATAAAATGCTGATGTGGTCCCCCCCACCCTCCCCTAGGTCTTTCTTCTCCATCTCTTCCCTGTGGCAATAGATCAGATTTCCTCCAGGGAAATCATTACTTGGCATCATTACCATTCCCAACACTTTTATGTACTACCCCTTGTTTCCTCACTCCATTTCTTGATTAAGTTTAGGGAGGGGAGCATGGGGGGATGGGGGGGATCACCTTTTAAAACCAGCCCCAATAAATGGGTCTTGGAGGAGTTGCTTTGATTGGGGTACTTTGGGGGGTACGCGTATGAATGCCTTGCGGGACAACTCCTTTTTTTCCCCCCTCAAAATTTAAAATAAAAACCTGGTGTTTCCAGGAAGAGTCGGAAAAAAAAAACTCTCGTTATTGGTGGAGCCCAGCTGCAGCAGATGTTCCAGTTCAACCTTTATTAGCAATGGTAATGAATTTAGCAGGTTGCTGACGGTGCAGAAGATGTTTGCTCCAGCTGAAAATAGCTGGAATGTTTTGATCAGAGGGGAACTGGTGAAGGGGGAGAGTAACGGTGAGCGCTGTTCTCGGTGTGTTGTTAAATCCGGACTGCTGACGCCCGAACTTATTCACAGTCAAGTTTACTGCAGCACAAAGTTTGTAGAATTCCTTACGACTCGACTGACGGAGTGGATAATTTCAGACTAATATTTGGTGGCGATATCTTTGCTAATAAGCAACCCAATAAAAAAAAGTTCATTTTCCACTGTAAAATGTTTCGCTCAGTGTAAATCTTTCAGAACAGAGCTAACAGGATTCTCATCAAGCTATTAGTTTGTGTTTATCCTCACCGAGGAGGTTATGATTTCATCCGTGTAAGTTATATGGTTTGTTTATTTGTCAGCAGGATTACAGAAAAATTAATGAACCTTTTCATATTTTGTATGAATATGTTGTGAGTCCAGTTAAAGGGAAAGACCAAAAATACGCTAATTTTAAACTCGAACATTGGTTTCTCAAGTGCCATTGTGTTATGTCTTCTCTTGATATGCTATGGGTCATGTCATGTTGAACTGTACTAAGTGGGAATGTAGAGATGGAAATAAGTGTACATTTACGAAGGAAGATGAATCTAAGGAACCTGTTTGTACTTTTTTTTTTACTACAAGCTACCAATTTTCCCCGACAACAAGATAACAGGATGCCACGATTCACTGCTGAAGCCTGACTGGTTCCACTAATTATATAGAAGACTGCAGCACAAACAAGAAAGCAACAGAGAAGTCGATGGATTGAGAATATCTTGAGGTCGGTAATTTAAAGAAAAAGTTGGACACTGGAAACGTTATGTTTGATGCAAAACTTCTGTGCGTTTGGACCCAGACTGTGAATATGTGTTTTAATGAGCACACATTTTCTGGTCAGGTATAAATGGGGGGAGAGCTATGTTAATTTTTTTATAATCCTCTCTGTAGCGTGTTGATTACAGCCGTGGTAAGCCGTACAGCTCACTCCCCGCATTGCTGCATTTCTTAGATATGTGAGGCGTATTGACGACTCATTCCCATGTTTGTGGTGACTGTGCTGTCCCTGCAGGCAGTCCCAGGTACTGTATGTCCCGATTCCTCAGTAGTGCTGTATGGGGCCTGGAGGCCCCTGGGTAGAGCCTGGGGCGATGGCTTTGGCTCAGCCGCTCTCCAGAGACAGTGCCGCTCAACTGCTTTGCTCCATCTTTAGAGACAAACACTAGCACTCCAGTCCCCATCAGCAGCAGCACCCTCTCTCCATTCCTTTTCCTCTCATGTTCTGTTTCTCTCCCGCGCTGCCCACGTATTCAACCCAAAGTGATTTACACCCTCCGAGTGGCGCATGTGGGCGCGCTCTTTCAAAATGTGCAAGTAGGGGTCAAGGGTTCAGCGGCGGAGGCGGCCAAACAACGTCTTTCATGATTCCAACTGATGCAGACGCATCTCACCAGCAAGAGGAGGGACGCGGTGAGAGTCATGCCGCTAGCAGCTGTGTATAGAAGTACGAAGAGTAACACGTTGGGTATCTAAACACAACAGTGGCGCCATCTCTTTTCGCTCTTTGAGACTGTGCCTAAGCAGCAAACAATCGCAAACTGTCACAACTGAACATTCCTGGTGACAGTGGAATCCAGTGCTAATGTGTCAAACGGCGTAGTCTCATGTGTTGGCGGGGGATTTCTGTGGCAGCCCCAACGCTCTAACTGACTTTTCTCTGTTCCTGCATTTCGACGGATTAGAAATGAAGCTCCGTCAGCCTCCGCAGGCCTCTGCGGGCCACCTTGGCCTTTCAGGCTGGGGCTTGCCGGGGTATTAGGGGTGTCAGGTTCTGTGACGGGACGGTGAACAGTAATTACAGCAATGCCCCGGCCCCCGTCAAGATCCCCCGGTGTCATGAGGACAGTGCTGTATTGGCAGGAGGAGCGACGGCCCCAGGGTCTCCAGAGGACCCATTAGGACGGAGGCCCAGTGTCCTGATCAAGCCAACCCCTGTGCACCTCCACAGCACAATTACAGCTAGGCCCACTCATTTGAGGAGCTCAGCGGTGTTGTTAGCGTCTCCTCTGTCCACAGCCTCCTTAATAACGCGCTCAGAAGCGAGAGGCAGCAGGCCGACAGTCAGCAAGGTGAGACGTGCAGGGCGAGTTAATGATGGGGGGGGGGTTACAGCTTCTGTGATGTTACATAAGATTTGATTGGAGGAGAGAGAGATCCTGACCTTGAGCTGCACTGGACCTATTACTGAAAAAAAACAAGAAGTCTACAGACTCTGTAATAAGGATGGTTTAGGTTAATATTCTATTCAGGGCACATTCTGCATGTCTACTGAAACAAAGACATGAGAGGTTACTGAGGGTCAGGACTGTTTTCTTTCTATTGTTTGCTTTGATACTTTAGTTCTAATAATGTTTAGAAGTCCATATGCTCTTTGGCTAAAGGTACACTGACACAAGTTTGCTGTAGGAAGTGATGTGCTGTAGAATTTGCTAAGAAAGTGTGTGCAAAATAGCCAAATCATTGTGGCTTTTGTATTAACGCACCTCCAGTTGTGAGGATCCTCGAGCCACTGTGAGATTTGGTTATTGTAAACTGAAATTTGTTATACTGAGAAGCGATGGCGACCTCGTCCTCGTTGCCTTTTTCCCACCGGAGTCTGGAGGTGGCGGTGGAATGATTAAGCAGATTCCATATCACGCTGTGTCTCCTGAGTATTGTCCATTTCCTGGGCCCAGAAGAACAGAAACACAGACTTTCTACATGCAGTGTTGACCGGATTCAGCTGGGCACAGGTTTATATGAGGACGAGAAGGATGTGATTTTCTATGCATTACCTATATTGTCAACACTGATCTGTTTCTGATGAGCAGCAGGAAGGATGAACTCCCCGCCCCTGACTCGTAACTGATGAGTAATGCTGAGCATCATCTGAGAAGAACTGGCTGGGGACATGAAAACACTGAGAAGAGCAAAGACTCCACGGTTATTGAATTCACACTCGTTTATTCATTCATTTAAGCCTCCAATCACGTTTAATGCCTTGTTTATTTTGCACTAATCTAATGTTTTCAGGAACCTGGGAGTACATGCACAGCATCTGTTGCATGCATTACTTTCAGCACTCAGCCACTGCTGCAGATCAAATCATAGGCCTTAAAAATATGTCATATTAATATGAAATCATCAGGTCTATTTATAAAAACTCCTAATCGAACGTGTAACAACAGTTACAGTCAAATTAATGTACAATAGTACAATAGCAAATCCCTATATACATATCATTAATTATACATTTAATATATTTACATTATATATAGTTAATATATTTAAAACATGAAATATTTGATATTTAATATACAGTGATCCCCAGCTATTACACGGTTCACCTTTCACGGCTTCGCTGTTTCACGGATTTTTTTAGTGCAGTTTGTTATCCTTATTTTTTTTTTTTACAGTATATGCACGCGCGTTGTGCTCTGTGTGGAAAAGGCTGTGCTCGGGACGGAGACGCTGGCCCTTTAAAGGGCGGAGCTTAGACCCGACAGTCTCGCCCGCAAGCAGAGGAGTCAGGAAGGAGAGAAATAGGAGAAAGTTTGTTTGTAGTGTTTAAAGTCATTAAATCGGCATACTACAGCAACTGATATTCATTCATTCAT
Source organism: Trinectes maculatus (assembly GCA_016785345.1). NCBI lineage: Eukaryota > Metazoa > Chordata > Actinopteri > Pleuronectiformes > Achiridae > Trinectes > Trinectes maculatus. The sequence continues at coordinate 193,521 of JAFBJQ010001618.1, read as the reverse complement.
TCATCTTCTACCGCTTACTCCTGTTAAGGGTCGCGGGGGGGGCTGGAGCCGATCCCAGCTGACATCGGGCGAGAGGCAGGGTACACCCTGGACAGGTCGCCAGTCCATCGCAGGGCCAACACAGAATACATAAACAGACAAACAACCATTCACACTCACATGCACACCTAAGGACAATTTAGAGTGGCCAATTAACCTAACCCCCACAATGCATGTTTTTGGGCGGTGGGAGGAAGCCGGAGTACCCGGAGAGAACCCACGCAGACACGGAGAGAACATGCAAACTCCACACAGAAAGATCCCCCGATCCGAGATTCGAACCAGTGACCTTCTTGCTGTGAGGCACGAGCGCTAACCACTGCGCCACCGTGCTGATTATTTGACAGTATTTCTAAAAACTATCATAGTTATTTGTTAGAAAACGCTTCTATTTTTATTTCTTAAACAAATGCTTGGGCCTGTAAAAAGGTTTTGTTCCTTGCTTTCAATGTTTTACGGAGTATTTCATTGTATAATAACTGTAAAAAAAATAAAGGTTTCTACTTCACGGATTTCACCTATCGCGGGTTCTTTTTGGAACGTAACCCCCGTGATAAACGGGGGATCACTGTATACACACTGATTTACCATTTAAATACAAGGTTAGATTACGATGCAGTCCAGTATAGTGTAACATGTTCCATAACAATAATTATAACTCCTGGTAAGCAAGAATATATTTATTTCACCAGTACCTCAACTGGAGTATGTCTAGTATCTTAATTAAGCTTTATTGAGGGTCAAGTATAAAGTACAGTATTTAAACACTGGTACATTTATTTGTTTTTTTTTTTTAATATACCATCGCATCCTGGAAACCAGTATCTCTTTGCCTTTACCCTTGGGGGTCATTAATGTATGGCAGAGAACTGTCCAGAGTTTTTGCGAGTTGCCTCCCATATGTATGCAAGAGTGGCGAGGAAAGACGATGACCTTATGCCCTCTGATGGAAGCACATTGCTCCGGTATGCCAATGATCTCCTAATGGCCTCCCCTTGAAAGGACACCTGCAAAACACACTCCTCCAGTAACATGAAGCAGTAACGAACAAGGTCACGGAGCATCGCTTGCCAAGCTGTGCTCCTGTCAGCCTGGGGTTACTTACTTGGTGTACGTTTTGGTAAATAAATGCTTCCTCCTATCTCCAGAGAAAATAAAATAAATTTCTGTGCTCAGCGACGCCTCCACACACGGAGCCAGAGAGGTGCTCCTTCGTAGGCATCAACAATTATTGCCGACATCGGATTTCACAACCAGACTCCAACGAACTTGCACATGACCGCATTTTGTGAACTGATTATAGGCCAACTGCATGCGGAGGCTTGAAAGCTATCCTCACATCAACCCTGGCTGTGGACTCGCCAGACTCACCTGTACAAGCATGTGACCCTCAGGCCTTCAGGTTCAAAAATGTGGCCCTGTGGCATTCGATTCGATTCCATTCCATTCCATTCCATTCCATTCCATTCGATTCTTCGAAAGCTGCTCTATTCTTCGAAAGCTGCCTCCTGCAGTGCTTGTTTCTGAGCTGTTGCTGCCGCGGCGTTCTTAATTTCACTCAACGGCCTCCACACGTGCTACACCTTTTGTCGTTGTGCCATTTCGCAGGTCCTGAACACCTGTGACACTCGGCACATTACAGCTGATTGTAAATCAGGCCACAAGGCGACCATTATATCAAACAAGACTATTTCTCTTCATAGATCTCGTTTGGGATTCTGGCAACACTGGTCTCATTGGTCAAGTCACATTATTGTAGTTATGCATGCAGACTGCAAGACTGATTATCTTGATTAGCCTCCTGCTCAACCAGCTAAGTTGTGTGCTGTTAAATGTATATTTGTCTTAGCTGACTGACTCTTCCACCATTTACATTGATTGGAGACATGCATTTTGTGGGGCCCTTGCTTTGCACTGTGTAACACAGTTATGACATCATCCGGCAAATCGATCCAACTTGAATGCAACCTTTGGAAAGCCATTTGCTTAACGTCTTAACCAACGTCTGTAAAATGTGCTGCTCACACAGCTGGCACTGCTCCTGTTTCCTGAGAGTCAACACTAAACTGGAAGCATAATAAGGGATGATCGTATACAACACATGCATCAAGAAATGCAGGGATGATGACAATGGCTAAAATCCAACTTTATAATATATATAATTAAATATATATAATATAATTATATAATCATTAATTATATAATTAATGATTATCAATCAACACCTGGGCATTGGGTAAGGTGGGTCTCTTGTTAACCCATCGGACTGATGATTGACAATCATGATGTTGGGTGATTTGTCTCTGTTCTTCAAGTTCTCCAGCTAGCTAGAAAAATGCACACAGATCTGTCCGAATACTTTTGGCCATGTGCTATGTGCACGGTGCAATTTGATTTGTGTGTTTGGATTGAAAAGTTTGTGAGGGTGCGTCTGTGTTGTGTGTACGTTGGAGGCCTATTGCTTTCTGTATTTTCGACAACCGCACCTCCGTTTATCGCTGATACTCACATTTCTCCTCAGATCCCCCATCTGCCCTGTTTGATTACACTCATCCTCTGGAGAGAGGAGAGGAGGGAGAAAGAGAGAGCGAGAGAGAAAGAGAGAGAAAGAGAGAGGGAGGGAAGGAGCAGTGCCTTTGAGTCTCCTCCGCCATTTCACACAACAAAATAAGACGTTTCATCACACAATGCTTCTCTGCCAAATGAGCTGGGCGAAAATTGCCTTTTGAATAATCCGCTTCTTGATTTTTTTCCCCCTTTCTTTTTTTCCTCCTGAAAGGTTTTCTGAAGGTTATTGTTGAGAATAATGCAGCCCCTGCCCCCCTGCAGATGACAATCATCTTTCCAATTTGTTTGAGATTAGGTCATATGGAAACGGCGCATCGTAAACACACAGCGTCTGTATGCCGACGATGGAGAATGGAGTGGGTGGCACCGATTCCCCCTGTTCTGGGTGCATCCAGATTTGATTGCCATGACACTGGCAGTGGGAGAAACCAGGACAACAAACAAACAGAAATCCACAGATCTCTGTTACTAACTGGGGAGGGGAGGAGAAGCCGAACCCCCACCCTACTGCCAAAGCAGCATGACCAGATTGGATGTTTGATTTGTGGCTGGATCAGTAAACACACTACGGCCTCAGCTGCTTCTTTTGATTCAACATAAATCATATCTGAACAAACAGTTCTCAGTGTTTGAGATACGACAGTATTGACATCAGCGGTGCCATCTGAAAAGAACATTAATATTTCTCTTAGCACTAGTCGAGGCTGACTTTTATCACTAGGACACTTAAAATAGTATTGCAGTGCATGACTTCCATTGGTCAGCTGTGGTGTGTGTGTTTGTGTGTGTGTTGGAGGTGGATTGCGGTGATTTTCCTCGCATGGTTTGAGATCGTGGATTGAGGCCTGAAAGTGCATCTGCTAGAGGTTAACATGCTACATCAAAAGAACGAGTCCTTAGACCCGGGAAGCTGAACGCTTGCAGGAACCTGATGGCACTGAGGCTAATGGCAAGCAGATTACTCAGTGGCAATAAGTCACCAAATTGGTCCTTTGGATAGAAGGTCAGTTGACTGGGTCCGATTAGTACTTGAACATGTGTTTGAGATCCAACAACACAATCAATGGGGTGCTAATTGTTTGTCTCTGAGACATTAACATCAACGCTATCTAGAATGCCGGTAATCAGCTAAGTTGTTTTTTCTTAAGAAACAGCATGGTACGACAAAGCCTAACAATAATGATTAGCCTGATAATTGTACGCAAATTAACAAAACCTGTTCAGGATGCTAAGTTTTGAAACATTATAGCGAGTTTATGATGCGTGGTACCTACCATAGGTACCACGCATCACGCATAGGCAATACGAACACAATTAAAAACTCCACAGCCCCTCCGGCATCCCTGTAAGACACAGATCGCTGTTCATTACAGCCAATATAGACAGTATGTTTGACAGAGTGAACAGCATTCTGGTTTTGCTATTCTCGGTGCTTAGTCATGCCTCCTGCTTCTCGCAGAGTTCAAAGTTGGTGAACTCAGAGGCATGAATGTGTAGTGTTGAGCAATTGCAGTCTGATGAATGGAGGGTCCAGGATGAAGGACGACATCATATTAGCCTTACTACACCATCTAATTTTGTTATACCTAAACCTGACGTAGTTGACGGTGAAAATATGTTAACTAATTGTCCAGTAAGCAAGAAAGAACACATTTACTCAAAAAAAAACTGCCTTCCTTTGCAAGAATATTCAAATGAAATTTTGCCATGCCAGTTTGTTTCCTGTCTGATGGGGCATTAATGTCACACAGATATATGGAGCGTATACTATTGTTTCTCTATGGCAGATTCGAGCATCAATTACCAGAACTCATATATTCGTTCCTGTCATTGTTTCGAACCTATTATGGAATTTTCTAGGTTTCACTATAAGAAACAAGCGTGCTTGCATCATGGTGGATTGCTTTTTACAGGGTACGGCATGCCAGATAGCAAGAGTGGAAGCTTTAACGCGTACGAAAACATGTCACTTTTTCCACATACATATGTACATTTTGTTTATCTTTTCGTTGAATCCCAAACTTTGCTTTTTTTTTCATCCTGTTAAGAAAATGAAAATTCTCCTCCACTTTGTCTAATGGTGGTGGAACCAGGGGTACGAGAGTGACCGCAAATGTCCCTATTAAATTCCATATGGAATCTCTCAGTTCTGGTTTTCCAATGAAGCTACTTTGACTTTGACACTTGATGGAAAGCAGCTGCTTTGACAGCCATGACTGAGGTGTGTCTGCAACTGCATTCCTAATACCACATCTGTTGTATTTCTCAAAACATTAATGCACGTTGTTTGGAATTATTTTTAGTGGGTATGGTTTTAATGGACTATACAGATTAGCGGCACAGATGGGACATCTACATAAGCAGTGACAAGATAGCTCCTCAGCAATAACTTCAGTGAGCCATAACTTTGGCAGAAACAATCATCATCCAGACAAAAATATATCCAGTTGATCTGTCTAACTTTTTCTTCTCTCAAATGCTGTAATTTGTTTTGACTGGTGAATCGGTCATGGTGACCTGAGCATTGTGGGGCATTGTTACTGAGGGCTGATTAATCTTTCAGAAGCCTGTATGCAGTTGGGTAGCACACTCAAATCAGACCAAAAATACAAAAGTCCATTATCCTTGCAATAAAGAGTTAATGACCCAACAGCGGGAATATATTTGCCAGGGCGCCCATCTCCTTGAAAGGGCCAAAGGATAAGGAGTCATTAAAGCAGTGTTATCTGGTTCAGATAGCATTGGCATGTCTGTGAAGATCATTATTTTTGCCCCTGGAGCCGTTTGGCAAAGGCGCGCAGGCCTAACTGCACACCCGGCGCTTACTCCAGGGTCAGCTGTGACACGGGGATGAAGACGCTAACGATACACAGCCTGGCAGTTAATGCTTTTTCTAAATGGTCCTAATGATTGTGGGCCCTAATTTGGGAGAGCTCGGGCTCTGTGTTTTTCTTTGTGCTTTGTCAGCTCACTGTAGCTGCCGGGGACGCAGCCGAGTTGTTGCTTTTTCTTTTTCTTTACTTTTCGTCAGGATTCGTCGACTTTGATGTATTTTTTTCCCCCTTTCCTTCTGGAGGGAGAGGAGTACACATCTCATGGCCCGGTGGCTCATGGCCCCACTGACGTGTTGAGTTGTTTATATTGTAAAAAAGACTCCTAAATAAAACACAGTTTTGCAGTGTTGGGCCTCCCAGTTGAGCCTCCCCTTTGGTTAAGTCGGGTGTTTATGAGAGGAAATACCTCACTGAATTCAGCAGAGACTGACTTCTGCTCAGACGCAAGTAGCTTATAGACAGATGAAACATTTAATGTGGTTTATTGCTTTAGTTAATGAAATATTGATGTGTTAATGTATAAGAAGTATGTGTGGGGGATAATTTAACTATACATACGCAGTATATTATATGCATATTGTCAACAAAAATCTATTCCATTCACACTTCTGTTCAATACTATTCATAACTGTAACAATACAACCAATACATGGTTAATAACAAATGATACTAACGAAATTGCCATAGACCAGCCTCAGGGCAGAGTTGGACGAAAAGATGCACTCGTAGCTAAAACCTCAAAACTTGTTGTCATATGACAACTTCATGAGGAGTGTGAAGTCCAGATTAGAAGCTTGAAATCCCTAGGAGCTTTTTAGTTATTGTGCATATGGATTGTTGGGTCCCATATTACTCCCATTACTCCAAGTTTCTTTTTGCATACAAATGTCAAACAAGTATGATACGTGTTATGGTTTCCTGAACTTATTGTCTACTAGAAGTTGAAAACAGGGTATTCCATTACCAGCCGTGCTGTAAAACCAGGTTCAATCAGTGGAATGTCGTTTAGAAAGGCAAACTTGCCATCAGCTTCATCTCTCCACACTGAAACTTCAAACTGATCCCTAGGCTGTTTATTCTGTGATCACACAAGTCACAGATCAGGAGTGTAATGTAGAAAACGAAAACCTAAAAAAAGACACGGGAAGGTGTTTTGTCTGTTTATGACTGGCATGTTGCCAAATTCTGGAGAAGTGTTCAGTTTCATGCACTGTGCCTCATGTGTAGAGGAAGACATCATGAGCAATACAGGTGAACAAACCAAACTCTCAAACAGTGATCAGCGACAACTGATGCCAAAGTGAGCTCAGACATAAAGCAGGTTTCCTGGAGACCAAATCCAGTAAAAGCTGGAGAAACGGGGAGGGGGTGCGATGATTCATGCAGCAGGGATGACAAACTGGAGCTGTCAGTAGTGATAAGTGCTTCCAACTATTGGAAAATAGTGTCTGGTGAAGTGAGACTATCGGAATATTTTGAGGAGACCACGCGGATTTCAGATCAACTGTGTGCAATCTGGCAAACAGCTTCTACTGTCACAAGGCAGTTGCTATCACATACTGTATACTGGCTCAATCCATGGACTTCCAGATTTAAATTACATGGGTGTGCACTCACAAAACACTCCAAGGTTATCATATTGACTGGTGAGTAAAGCAGCAGATAGATGGGCAAGCAACAGTCAGCCAAATGTTCCGATTGTCATCGTGCTTATCACACAAAGAATGTATTAAATTTTATATGTTTGTACTTGTGGAGGAATATAATCCTGTATGTTATCCAGGACGTGCTGTAAATGACATAGGATGATTTGGGCCAAAAAAGATGGCAGATATAATAATTCTGATAGTGACTCACTGTCACAGATGAATTACTGTGGCAGAGGAAGTTGTTATTTAAAGTCAAAACCAAAGTGTTTTTTTTTCAGTAGGCAAATGATTGAGACGGTGCTGCAACAAAAATAGATAAAGCTATTTGGTCTTCTTATTTCTTCAACACTAAGACTAATGAGTAGTAATAAGACTAGTGAGTGTCATGTCATGCACCAATAATAATAATAAGGCAAATAATCCTGTAAAAATCAATCTGTTCCTAGGAACTTCTGTACCATTATACCAAAAGCTTGTGAATCATACCTTGTTTCAGAGAATTTCCTGATTGTCACCAAAAAACTAGAACTACTTTCTGCCAAAAAAAAAAACATACCAAAGATATTATGTTCTCTCCATTGTGTTCAGATTATCCTAGATAAGCTTGGACACTGGGGAAAAAGACATTGCTGTCCATATTCAGTGTTGTGGGAGCAGAGGTTCATATGTAGCTGTATATTTCAAAATAAAACCTAAAATACCATGTATGCCATTTGATGAAAATTATTTTTTTTAATTTTACAATTTAAGGCTATGTAGAAGAAACTTTGAATGAAATATTGGCCACTAGCAGCTTCTCAGACTGTTACCACTGCCTGCAATAGACCCGTCTCTGTGCCATGAACCATGAACCCATTGAACGTTCCTACCATTATCACACCATCTGTTACATATTGGTAAATGCTTATAGTGGTCTATAGTAAAAGCTCCAGGCCTGGTTTCATAGAAACACCAGCGTCATTTATCTGCATATACTGTAATGGTGCCGTCCCACTGTGTTGCATCATCGCTGTGTCCACAGATAACATGGCAGTAATGATGTGACATTACCGTCAGCACGACTCCCGCACAGCTGAGCCCGTAATAACACAGGACACATGTCTGCTGTTAGCGGGAAGTCGTCTCGTGGCTGCCACACTTTCCTTTAATTTGACGAGGCTGTAATCTCCATCTACTAAAGGACTTTCAACAGCTTGAGCCTAATCAAAGAGTTTCTCTCCCTTCTTTGTGTCTGTGGATAAGGAAATTCAATTAGCTTAATTGGCCTGGATATTATGCTCTGTAATGTGGTGTCGACAAACTTCACAGGGCACTTTCGAAGCACCTCACTAATGAGAGCAATAACTTTAATCCAAATGTTTTACCTCGACATTCCAGATGATTCTAAATTGAAATCCAGGTAATTAGCTGAAATAACCCGCGCGGAGATAGATGGCACCCCTTCTTGAAGCCTGCTAATGGCAACGAATAAATGAAGGGTTGCATTTTCTTTTGTTCTGTGTGTGACACACGACAGCACCGAAATAGAAAAATCCAGTTTTAACTCAGATGAAAGTCTTTTTTTTTTAAAAGCCGAACAAAAGGTGCATTTGAACAAAAAAAAAAAGTAAATTAAAAAAAAAAGAGTGATCATTTAAATAGGAGATATCAATCCTGAAACCAAGGCTCTTCACTCTGGGCTTTTGTGAGCTCTCTTTTATTTTCACAAAACTAAAAATGGGCATTTTACAAGCACCAGAGACAGCTGAGGAGATGATTGCACTTTAGATCAACCCCGAATCACAGGCTGCAACATGCTTTGCTGGTTAGGGTAATGAACAGGGAAAAGACTATTTCCAGCAGCTCTTTTGCATTTAATGCAAGATATTTAACCTCAGTACCGCTTCAGTAAACACTGTGACTCATAGATTTAAAACTTTCCTCAGATACGAATATCCGCCTTTCAACTCCTGAAATAGCAGTCAAACATATATGTGAGAGAGAAAAAGAAAGACACCACACTCACTGGTAACACAATAAAACTGTATTACATTTGTGCTTAAAATTATTACAATTACAGTATTTACAAGCGTTGTCCTAAAAATAAACATCTCATGCTGGATGACACATGAAAAGAAACCATTGTACAATAGCAAGCAAAAAAAAAAAAGAATATTTCTTTTATGTACACCTATAATTTACAAATTAGATAAGGATCTTTTCTTTTTCCAGCCAAGAAGTGGTGCTGGGTGCTGTTGCAAACTCCCGGTTGCTGATGGTTAATGCAGTCATATGAATTGTGAGTGTTGGAAAGGATGCAGCGAGCATCCATCGTGACCACATTGGCCACGGAAAGTTAATTTGCAGTTAACTGAAGCCAAAGCAGCGCTGAAGGTCACAGAGTCATGTGACTCAGTGTATGCCAGTGATTGAAAAAACGTCAGCTGGATGCAAGTACCAGCAAGTCAAACGATGCTAAATCTCGGACAACTGTTGAAGCATTTATTAAATAAATAGTGTACAAAAAGTAACCAAACCGCGCACCGTCCCCACACCGATCCCTGCACCCGTTACAGTCGATACTACAACCTGCCTCAGTGAGAATGTCACCACACATCAGTTTGATCAAAGCAAGGACTTAATAAATAGAAACACTGTTTCCAGCAAAAAAAAAAAAAAAAAAAGATACACAGCCTCCACATGAACAGAGCCTGAGTCCACAATCTAGACCCAGGTTGTCCAGATACTCCTGAAAGTAGCTTTGACGGAATGCATTTTAGGAATAGAGCTGACTCTTGTCATCCCATGAAAGATAGTCTCACACACTCAGGTGTTTGTCCACAGGCATCAAGTCTGGTCCATAACGTGTAAAGCTGCTTTAATTGATTTTCTTGGCCACTTGGGGGCTGCGGGCAAGACACATGGACTGACAGCAGGACATCTGACACACTGAACTATCACCATACTGGCAAACGTCTTCATAAATACACATCTAGCAGACCACATTTCTGGATATAATCTGTGTTTTGATTCTACCTGGTGAATATGCATCACACACTGACTCTTCTTTTAGCACCTTTTTGGTCTCCACCATCTCTCTGCTTTTGTAACCAGCTAAGCGCATACATAACATGGTATTAGTTTGGTGATTTGTTGGTTTGGGGGTAAGACTTGAGCAAATAAATTGATTGTTAATGTTTGCAAATGCTGATCACTGCAGGTTCTCCAATTCTGCCAACATCGACCAGAAAAAAGTATTTTGTTCAAAACAGTGAACAAAACAATTTACTTTGTGACTGTGGAATGGCAACCCTATATTATACAAGACACCATTGGTCAACAATACAGTGTGTCAGTGGTGTTAGTGACATGCTGGTCAGATAGACAAAAGCCATATTTGATTGTTTGTCCGTTAGCAACGCAGCTTTGTGATTTGGTGACATGTTGATGACCCTCTGGGTCATCTTTGGAATCTTAACTAAATGAGAGGAGTATATGGACCAGACCGCGCCTGGTGAGACGGCACAGCAGAGTAGTCCACAACGTGACGAGGGATCCACGTGCTCACACAAACAGACACACACACACATAGCAACAAATCAGTCATCCACAGGAAATGTTTTTGCCACTCTTCAGTTTACATTCACTGCACTTTTTTTTTCAATCCGATATCAATACAGTAAAAAGGTCTTTATCGCAAAAATTACATTGATTGACAATACCTCCGTGTGTTTTAGATTCAAGTAGAAGTTGTTGGACTGTGAAGTCAGGTGGGTTGCTGTCTGACAAAGGTCTGGTTTGGGTTGGGTCCATTTTTTTTCCCCCAAGGTGGAATCACCTGTTGGTTCGAAATTGCTCTGGGGCCAGTGTTTGTTGGATAAGGGAAGAGGCAGCATCCGTCAATCACAAACAAAGAAATGGACAAACTGTTGTTTTTCTTATAGCTGTAGTTTGCTGTATGCTTCCAGGGCCCTTCCCTGCCATACCTGCATCTCTATGGCTATTCTGTACAGCAGAGTGTGTCCTCCCCCTGGGAGGCTTGCTTAGTTATGTACATGCGGGGGACAGGAGATGGACAGGAGGCTAGAGTGCTTTTTGTTGTGTGATTGCCAGCTCTCCTTCAGTCTCTCTCGTTCTCCCACTCCTCCTCACCCGCTTCTCCCTCCTCTTCCTCCGTGTCGGCCCGTAGGGGTCAGCGCACCTGGGGAGCGTAGCCCTCCTTCATCAGCCCCTCCTCGTAGTCTGTCTGGCACAGGATCATGTTGTTCTTCAGGAAAAACTTGTCTCCCACACAAAACCTGCACCACACAAAGAGACAAGAAGAAAGGGGGGGGTGAGGGGTGGGGGGTTTACATAAGCATCAAAGTGAAAATCCGATCATTAGTACTGAGCTGTAGGCTAGCAGGCCCAGCCGGCAGCAGCGATATCGCTCACTGTAGTGCTAAATCTTTACCTTAACTACTGTAGCACCCCCTCTCCCCCACACACCCACCCACACCCCTTTAGCAGCAGAGTTGCCTTGTGCAGGCAAGGAGGTCTCCTCATGGAAACAGTCAACTCAATTACAAGGGGGGGAAATGCAGGGCTTGCAGGGCATGGGGGGTGTTAGTTGAGTGGAGGGGGGCTCTGGTGTATAAGAATGAAATTATCTCTGTTTCAGGGCAGGGATCCTTTCCACCTGCAGCTACTACACAAACCCCCACTAACCACCGCCAATCCTGTCCTGGTCTAGCAAGAGATGGGGGGTGTGGGGTGGGGGAGAGGTGTGGGGGGGCACAGTTACGCTTGACCTTTCAAAGCGGCACCAAGTGGAGATTATGTTGAACACGTAAGAGTGGTAACTCTCACTGTATTGTCCTGAGGGCTGCTTATCTCCCTCAGTGTGCAGGTTGGACAAGGTCGGGAAGCAGCAGTGCCAGTGTTTACCGGGGGGGTGGTGTGTGTGTGTGGGGAGGGTGGGGGCGGGGGGCGGGGGGGATGGGGGGTTTGGTGGGGGTGGGCTTCGCATCCGTTTGACTTCCTCCGATGTCAGGACTGCTGAGTTCAGTGCTTGCAGCGGCACATGGCGGACGCAGCCCAGGTACCTGACAGGCCCACGCTGTTTGTAGCGTTTATTCGAGGCTGCAGGGCAGATTCGAGAGCACGATTTGTTACATCCAGTTGGGACCAATTAGCAGGATTCAAATACACCATAGGTATTGGCAGAAAATGCTAAAAAGTGCGAGAGTGGTGTGTTTCTTGAAATGAAGCCAAATGTGCTGGGTAGGAGGTGACATTTATTTTGAAAGGAATCTGATATAAAGCTGCAAGCTCATGGCGCCAGCGTATCTTTACTTGAATTTGTGAACGGCTGAAATGAGGATAAAATGCAAAATGGTAACTAACTCCAGGCTTATATAAGGGATGCCATTCCGTTAACCTCTCCAAATCTGTCGGAAATTATTGAAATGGCCCTTTTTGACTCCATCTTGGAAACTTTGGCACATCCTATCAGGAAATTCTTTTAAACCCATGCTCAGTGCTTAAATGGTCATTTGATGTTTATTGTTAATGCCATTCAATTCCACTGAATGTATTCAATGAATGAAAATTTTAATTTGATTATTATTATTGATTGATTGATATTTTCACCTAGAGGCAGGAAGCATTATTTCTCTTCCTCTATCCAAAGTTGGCAAACTTCCACGCCAGCCCCTCTTCTGATTGGCTCAGGCTGCCAATCATCGGTCTCCAGACCTAAACGTAACAACCCAACCAATAAAAGCAACAAGTGCTAGTTTGTCATAGACAGGTTTGGGGTTGAAGAAAAAAAAGAAAGTGACTCTGCTGTTTGTCCAGTTGAAGAGTTATTGTATAATTAATGTGCATTTCATCCTCTTTCAATTTACTATTATGTTGTGTTGGGGTTTCAAACTCTTACTTAAAAAAATAACTACCGATATTAATATATTAATGAAAGGTTTTAGGAGTTTTTCTGTTATTGACCTGCGATAGCAGTGACAGAATGAGAATTAAGCTCAGTTGAGTAACAACATAATGATTAAAACCTGACGAATCGATGTCCCCTGCAATGCATCATGTCCTGTCTGGTTAATACCAGGATCCATTTTTAGCAAAGTAAACACAGAAAACTCAGATCCATTGATCTGGGCTGGGAGTGACTCAGTGAACAAGCAGAGATAGCGTCATTCAGTCCAATAAAAACATCCAGTATAAATGAAATGTTGGCTCCTGTTTTGACACTAAGCTCACTCCCACTTCTAGCTTCCTCTCCCTTTATTTATTTTTTTATTTGTGCACCTATCTCGATTAGTAGTTGTAGTAGTAGTGTCTCTCCCTCTTTGTAGGCTGTGCTTGTTTCACACAGCCAAATTGTTTCTGCTCGGTGAAATGTCAACAGCATATGTGACATATGTGCCCCAATTATGATGTGGATATTACACTGGGCCCATCACAGGCATGTCTAATAAAAGACCTTGTGATGCCCTAGTATTTCTCAACACAGCTGCAGGGCACATCTTGTATCGAGCTCTCTATTAGAGTTTGCTGATATATGAGTTTGCTGCTACTCGACTCTCAATATAAATAAATAAATAAATAAAATCGAATATCAGCTAGTTTGTGGGGCTCGCTGCTGATATAATAAATAAAGCTACATTTTTCACTGTATTCGATTCAGGAATATTAACTTATATTAACCTATCCGGAAGCCCTGCTTCCAGTGGTTATGAAAGATGGACTGAATAAACAGATAAAACAAAAATAATACTGAAAAATTACAAAAAATAGGCTTACCTTGTTGGCTTACCATTTACATAACACACTTTTATTTACTATAACTATTATTTACTTTTTTCATCATTTGTTTGCAGTTAGATTGGAATCTGAAGACTGCCACCTTTTTCCTTATGTCACCTCAACAGGTCACCCATACATATCTGCTTATCATTGGAGCTGTCTATGGTTGCACCTAAATTAACCCCTGAAAACCTACATAAACAAACACCTGCATGTTTTTCCAATTTTTAGCTTGCATGTTTGTAAAGGCATCGTTTATTTATGGAAAATGCCAAGGATTCTGATACACAAGCTTGACTGTGTCATAAACAGATCAAAAAGAAATGTGCATTGTTGAACATGAGTATGAAGTAGCAATGCTACATTTGTGTTTTGGAGGTCAAAGTTCTTCATTAACAACACATCTGTTTTCCACGCAGTATATTATAGGGTGCAAGTATATCAGTGTTTGTAACTCTGCAGTCAGTCAGCTTCTGCTGCCGCTGTCTTCCCCTCTACCTGGGCTGCCTTCACCTTCTTCCCCACATCTTCCTTCCTTTACTTAGAGGTGACTGTGACTAATGAGTCTTCGGAGACCTATTGTTGTAGGAGGAGGAGAAAGAATGGCTTCCTGAGGCACACACTTAAAAGATGTATTGCAATGCCAGCCATTTGCCTTGGGGGCTCGTGTTAACTAGAGTATTCACTTTCCGCTCAAATGAAGAAACAGCGAGATTGTCAAAGAGAGGAAATCGTCTCAACTGCACCAAATCTAATTACTGTTAGGATGCAAACAGGGTCAGAAAACACTTGGCCCTATGATGCTAATGCTTAATTGTGACTGTATGTCGTAAATCTTCTCGGGCAGATTGCTGCTGGGCAACCAGTGGCAGCACAAGGACTTGCTGAAGATGAGTTTCTCTTTGGGGAACGTCATGTAATGAATAGATTCAGATTTTAAAGGAAGGAGATTAACAATATATATGTATTAGGTCTCCATCTTGGTGGCTAGAAGTTGGCTGCTGTTATGCACTGAAGATCTAGGATGTTGTGGATGTCAGGTTTCCTGAAGCCATTGTGGCATGTTGCACATTCCAGTTTGACTTGAACCGGTTCTACCAGATTATAAACTCTATAAAAAATAGCCTACACCATTTAGAGCTCAAGTAGACAACCTCTGTAGTTTGTGGCATGACAGGAAACCTACAACCCCAAGTAGTTTGGGGTCTGGACTGAATAAAATATCCCATCAGTCAAAGGTGCAAAGATTTGTTGCCTTTTCCGATAGCAGCTCTTTGAAAGAGCCAGCCCCTAAAGAAATCTATCACAAACATAAACAAATGTGTAGGGCTAATCAACCCATCTTAAAGAGGATAGTGAGGCGGCGAAAGGTATGTGGCCACCAATGTCTCACAACCATAATCAGAATACTGAAAATGTATGAACTGGCTTGCTGATTGGACGGAAGCTGACTTTTATTTTATTTATAACATGTGTCATTTTTACTTGAAATTGTGATTTTCCGCCATGGTGCAGGACTAAGGAGTAGACTAGTGTGTCTTGTACTATACTGGCAGCACAGGCTGCAGAGTCCTCACCACCAATCATACACAAAGTGACAACTGTGTCCCTTATTGCCTATTAGGCTGCTGTCTAACAAGCCTAACTCATGACATACAAGGCACCAGTGGTTGAGCTTAGCCGTGCTGCATCCAATTGGTGTCAGTTTCCTCTCTCTGAAGCTCCAGTAGGGAGCCTCCTTCCCATATCAGCACCGACCTTCCCCTGCACTGTCACCCACCCTGCTCTCCTCTGCTCCTTACTACTCTAACCTTCCTATAGCCTCTGTAGACTGTGGCCTCCAGCTCATCAGGGGGAAATTGGGCCAGCACTGGCTCGATGATGAGGCTGGACGACAGCCCCATCGATTAGCTGTCCCCCAGGGCTGATCTGTGGCTAACTGCTTGCTGGATGGAGTCTCATATCACTTTCCTTATTCCCAACACCCCCGCCTCTCCACCCCCAACCCTCATCTTCAGAACCGGCTCCCTTCCCCTTTAGCTCCAGCAGCACGCTGGCGCTTCCTTTCCTGAGCCCAGGTAGGGAAAATAACAGGACTGACTTGTGGGAAGGTCACGACGATAGATTTATGTCCAGTTTAACAGAGTGAGGCCACAGTGGGTGCAGACATGAGCAATCAGAGCCAATGTAGGATCCTATATTTTCACCGATAGACCAGGGACAGGAGCTATTCACTCCCCTCAGCTTGATACCATTTCAAAGTCAGGCGCTGACTGAAGAAAGGGGGGAGCTTTTGCTCCCTGGCAGATACACAAGTAAGATAAGTGGTTCGGCTCTTCCGTTTATCTTGTTCTCAAGTCTTCCTCTGCGGCAAGCAAGAGATTGGTGACAATCTGATGCTGACGATGACAACGAACAAGAAAGCGGTGGCAGGTCGCATTGGCAGTGACACGTCCACGCGCAGATACCCCGACAGTCTTACCACCTCTGCCCTCGGCTAATTATTAGTCATTTAAGCAAGAGAACAGCGGTGACTGCAGCTAGTTCTCCAATGAAATCGGAATAATCGCTCGCTTTGAGTTCCTTGTCCTTGATCTGTGGGATACAGTCGGGTGGACGTACCAGCAACGCTATCCAAAGCTGCATTAATGCATGAGCATGTGTGTGCATCTGTGTGTGTGAGTGCGAGTGTGGTGGGGGTGGCTGTATGTTCATACTTGATTGTAGCAATTCCACCTTCACACGGCAACACGGGCTGCGGCTGACCTGCAGGAGCGCCGGATAATTACACCACGTGACCCCTGGTGACCCTGTGATTGCCTGCTCTGTTTATCAGATTTCACATTTTATGACAACGTTCCGCAGAGAAATCTCTGGGCCATTTGTGAGATGGATTAGATTGCTTTATCGAGAGGGCCCGTGGGGGGCAGCGGCGGGGGGAGAGTCCGGTTTTCATGTTTGTTTTTGAGACTGGGAAACAAGAGGGGGCAGAGCTGGCATGGAGGAACAAGGCAGTAGATCGGCATGCCAGACAAACAACTGAAGCCTTTTTCCAGCAAAGCTGCAACGAGATGTTGAGAAACTATTCGGGAAACCTTAAGTGCGATGAGATTTCCTGATAGATTGCATTCTGAGGCTGAGAAAATATTTACAGTTCATACTATTAATCAGGATGTAATTACGGAATAACCCGTTGGTAACCCAGACTGGACTTATTTAGTAATGTGGTCAGCACTGGAAATGCTCCAAAACTAGGGTTTGGGTTAAATTAATATGTCACCATCAGTTTATTCTGTCACAAGCATTAGATTTTTTTTTTCTTAAACTTGTGTTTCACAGCAGTCTGATGGTGGAGACCTTCTAAATGTATATTTCTGCACATCTCTCCCGCTGGGAAGAAACAAACCGGGAAACCAAAGTCAGAGGTGAGGAGCGGCTTCAATTAAAGCCAGTGCCACATGATAAATCTAGGCCAGGTCCTGGTGAAATTGTGATGGGCATCTGAACGGTGCTCGCGGAGCCGCAGCGGAGCGCTCTAATGTCGATTTTATTCAACAGTTCAGCAGCTGCCCTAATGTGAAAAGAAAGATTTGCTCGGGCTTAAATGGGTTTTAATGTGGGCGAGCAGAGTTGGCCTGCCTGGGCCTGGCTGATGAAGATTAGCTGACTTCTTCCATTAGCCGAGGCTGTCTGGTGCAGCCGGCTGAAGTGGCAAGACAATAACCCAGTGCTAATTGTGCGTAACCAGGTCCTTTGCCTTGAGCATGCACAATGTGTCTGCGTGTCCAGTTTAGGGAGACAAACACAGGAACCAAGCCAACATGTAACCTTCCTGACGTTTCCCCTAAGGTTTTTTTTTTTTGATGGATAGTGTTGCTTGTAACCTTCAAAAAAAAAAAAAAAAACCTTTGATAACACTCTGGTTTGCTCATTAGCTCCAGGAATGTGCCCAGAATGTGTTCGCAGTGCTTCTTGTCATGGTTACGTGACCGCTGTCTGGGAACAACATGGAAACTGCGTGGCTTTGTCGGAACGCTTCTGGCTATGATGGCAAAAAATCCAAAATATTTCTGCGTTAAACCATTTCGCATTTATCACACAAATAACATTCAGGGGGGGAAAAAATTGTCCGGAAATGTCATTTCCACTTATAAGGTTGTTCATTGGAGCAAGAAACTGGGAGGCAGTGGGACACAGCCAGGAGGAAACTCTTTGCTTTTCAGAATATGTGTAGATATAGATTTAGACTTAGAAGTGTCACGTGTACTGTTTTTAAATGGCCCTTCAATAGAACCGCTGTCTTGTTGCGTGGACACCAGTGAAACATCGCACGAGTGAGGCGTTTAAAAAAAATAATCACATATTTAAATGTTAAATGTTCAAAACATTATCATTAGGAAGACAAAGGCCAGTTTGGTGTTGTCGTGCTGTTGTGTTGTAATCACTTGTATCAGTGTACATCATAAACCTATTGTACAGCTGTCATACAGTCTCTGTGAAAGTGACCGTGAAGTTTTTTTTGTTTTTTTTTTTAAAGAGAGTTTTTCCTATGCCTCCAAACTGCTCCCTCTCTGGTGCTGTGTTCGGGAAGCATTGTCCTGAAATCTCTGACCGCATCCAGATGCAGTCAGAGGCCCAAATAATGAAGACTTATGGGAAGCATATGTATGGCCATGTAACTGCACTGCACCTCGAGGCCGACACTGTACAGTAGTAGCGCAGCATCATAATCACTGTGCTGGGCCCAGCAGGCGTCCTTACCGCCGCGGATGTGTCCACTCAGTTGCTGGTTATAGTGATAAATCTCTGGTGTGGGATATTTCTTTAACTAGGCGGAAAACTTGTGCGATTCACTTGTGCTGCTATCTTGCGTTCCCTGTGCAGCCATCTGCCCGCACGCACGTATGTGAGAGGAGCAGGGGTGTGGTCCAATCACTCACCTCTGATTGCAGAGCTGGCACGCGAAGCAGTCCAGGTGGTAGACGTTCTCCTTGGCCCTCATGACCATCTCGAAGGCCGGGATTAGTTTGCTGCAGGCTGCGCAGTTCCCTGTTACGCCAAACAACCTGGGACACCAAACCATTCATACACACAGAGAAACACACACAGAAACACAAAGATGCATGGTGTAAGTCAAAGGTGCTGCTGAACTTCCCCAGTGTCTTTCAGTCTTTGTGCAAAGCGAAAACAAACACCTTCCAGACTTATTGGTGGGCTGTGGTAAATTCCTCATCCCGCTCACCACACACAAAAACATACCTTAATGTACAGAGGTGGCCAACATTATAAGAACACCTGACAGATGTGACATGTGAACATGAACATCATTTCATAATGTCGATGAAACATGCAGGTGGTTGCTCTGAGCACAACAAATATAAGATTAACTGCTTTCATCCACTATCTTTAATATTTGGTATGTCCGGCTTTTGCAGCAATCACACAGCTGTGTCCTGGGCCTCTTGCATCACCATTAATTAATTATCAATGAATATCCACGATCACAGCTGACCATGTGTACATAAATCATTTGGCTCCATCTCTGGTACATGACTGTGTGACATGGACAGTGAAATAGGCCTAGCTTGCTTTTTTTAAGGAACATTAATGATAAATTATATAGTCTTCAGGATAAATTATTAATAGAGCATAATGATGTTGATAACAACAAAAAGCAACTGAAACTTCCCAAGTGTCCTAACAATTTTGGCCACTCCTGTATAAACGGAACCATTTCTGTTTAGCACCATATCGTTACAGCTGCCTAACCAATTAACCTGTTTTTATCTACACTGTAATTGCAAATCGACGAGAAAGCTGCTGATCTAAGAGAGACAGATGTGTGACAGATGTACTGTAGGAAAGAGGAACTGTACCAGTTATCTCAAAAGCTCAGTGAGCTACTGCCTGAATTACACTTAAAACTTTAAAGTGACTGAGTTATTCATAGCATCACTTGAATGATGTCACCCACCCGAATCCTGGGTCATGGGTTGACCTGTGCATGACCGATAACCCCTGTATTGTTTATATTAACATAAATGCTTCACACACATACACAGCTTCCATATATACATACAGGCCACATGAAACAAAAAAATGGCAAAAAAAAAAAAAATCATGGTTGCTATGACAGTGGATGATCATACATACTGATGAAAGATTCAAGCCAGGTGATTTGTCAGTCCATTACCTTTTAAGAAAAGCAATAAAATGACAATAAAACAACATGATCCAGAGGAAGGAACACGTTTCTATTATTCTTTTATAGCCAACAATTAGAGTCTGAAGCGACGCGCGAGCAGCACATTGAACTGTGGACAGCTGTGACTCCAGCCACCACTGCGAGTCCTGCCTCTGCATCCTGTTTCGTACAGCAAACAGAGATTGACAGCTGTCAAAGAGACTGAGATAAGCATGTTAGCATGTGGTGCAGATGCACATACAGGCCCTGGATCTGTTAAATAAACAGGCTGGACATCAGTCAGACTACAGGAGCACACGGGGAAAAAAAGGGCCACAGCATGTGCCATAGAAATAGATGGGACATGGCTAACACTATACTGCCCAGGGAGGACCCTATTATTTCTTTGCCTGCTCCGGGGACATTAATGTGAGTATTCATTAGGGATTCAGGGCTGCTACTACACAGCGGCATGGACCAGGGCAGCAAGGGAAGGAAATATCTGATAACGAAATCATATAACAAAATAACCTATTAGGCCGACTTCTTGAGGCACTTTTAGCCGTCGTTGTTAAAATGATAAAACGGCATGCCACTCTCCGAGTCTGTAAGAGATCGCAATCTGATAAATGATCTCGGGGCCGGGGATATGCAGGGTTGTTTATTAACCTTCAGAAAGCATGTTTCCCAGAGGCGAAGGAAGCAGATAGATTGTGCCCTCATAAATACCTACAGAATTAAGCACCACTGTCAACACACCTTGAGACAATGAAGGATAGCCTATGTCTTGTAACGTGGTGGGTGGGTGGGCGAAAACACAGAGGGCCAATTCAATGCGTTTGTGCCGACTTAATTAAAAGAATTATGCCCTTTTTCCTTTGAGCAATCTAAATTTAGATACAGTTGTGCTTGTGCTCAAAATGTGCACCGCCCAGAGCGCTTCAACATGCAATAGATGAAATGATGATCTCTCTCCTTTCATAGTGGAGTAACTGATCTTAAAAAAAAAAGGAACAAGAACAAGAACAAGAAATGATACTGTTAGAGTGAGGTAGTGTGCATTAGTGTTTGAGCCCCAAAAAACAAAGCACTTTGCCTGGCAGATAAGGACAGAGAGTCAGAATGCAGCCACCTCTCACCATGCAGGGGGCTGCTGTCCTTGTCTCCCACTAACCTGAATCATTTTCAGATTGCATAAACTCAAGGCTCTGGATTATAAATGATGGGGGGGGGGGCGGGGGGCATTTTTGTTTATGTCTGTCCACGCTCCTCTCTCTCATCTTTTGCAAATTTATTGAAAATTTATATATATATATATAGTAAGGATAACCACACAATAACAGTCATAACGTTGTAAATAAATGAATGTGTTACTTTACATCATGTTCCTGCAGTGGAACGGACTAAAAGTAGACACACAAGAACGACAACTCTTGTTGTTCTGTCCTACTACTGTGTTGTTTTACTGTGTTGCTGCACAGGCCTCACTGACGTCCAAGAAAGACATTTGCCATCTGGACACTTCAGCATCATGATTAGTCTTACAGTTAAGTTTTATTTGTATTGTACATGAAAAAGAAACCCAACCACAGCAGAGCTGTGATAAAATGCAGCAGCTTGTGCCGCTGTTGACTTGTATTGCATTGTGCACAGCCCATTTATATCAATCAGGCAAGGCCAAATAACACAAGTGCCTCTCTGTATAACACAAACACGCAGTCTCCATAGTTACCATTGAAGTTGAATAAAACATATAATAAGTAGATGTAAGGCAATGGACTCACTCAGTGAGATAAAAGCGAATAAGAAAAAAATCCCAGAGACCCTCAACAGAACTTTTCAAACTTCGCTCTGCTTCTCCTCCACCTGTTTGCAGCATAATTCATCCTGTACTTTCCCGTGCTGCTTAGACCACTTTCTTTAAAATGATTAAACCTCCCAACATGTGCTGACTTATGAGAATACATGCATCGCCTCCCAAATCAAACAGTTTTTCTCGTGTCTCTGACAAGCTGATCTTAAAAAAACAAACAACAAAAAAAAGTAGTATCAATGATAACAGTCTTCAGAGGTTTTTTTTTTTACCCAGACTGCATCTGTGGCAGCCAAAGCACCGAGCCGGCCCGGCTCGCTGGGGTCATGTGTGGCTAACGCTCTTCAAACCGACTGCACACCGGAAGCACCGGATCACTCTGTGAGGGTGGGACGGGAGGGGAGACTAGATGGAGCGTACCTGCCACTTGTCTTTCATTGTTCTGCCAGTTGGATGCCACAGCTGCTAATGGCCCTCGAGGGAAGAGGAGAATTAAGCATGGTTTGGTCATAATGAATTCAAAGGCACAGGCTAAAACCCAATATAAGGCTGATGGGTTTTCGAGGCCTGGTGCAGACGACCAAGAGCCTGTGACTCAGTGCTTTTAGCTCCGGATTATAATTCGTAATAAATGGATAAATGTCACAAGCGTCTCTCTGAGGCCGACAACGCTGCAGCTGTCAGCCATGTGTAAAAAGTGGGGTCTGCTGCAAAGGGGAAAAGAAAAAAAAAAAGGAAAAACGAAACCAGAATAACATATGTAGAAGAGCGGGCTTGACACGCGCTTCATATCCATCGCTGACAAGGAGGCATGTATATTTAAAGAGGCTCAAGCTACAACACGGAATTAAAATTCATGCTTTGCTCAAATCTGAATTTGAAAGAGAATAGAGGCAGTCGGTGCCAAAACACCTTGTTTCAATGTGTATGTGTGTGCGGGTGTGTGTGTGGGGAGGGGCATTAAATTATTCCACAAGGGTTTAGACCAGTGGACCCCAAACCACAGTCAGAGTGTGCAAATAGGATCTATACACTAAAGTGCATGTAGCATGTCTGGATTGTGTGGATCTTCTCCCTCTAACCCTCTTTCATTTATTACTCAGCTGTTTGTGGCCCCTCGACACCACCCCCCCTTTTCACCCTGACTTCCAGCACGTCCAACGTCTGAGAGACAGTAAACCGGCCCTTGTTCGGGACAAAGTGTTTGCAGATCATTTTATTCGCCCAGTCTTTATTTTGATTTTTTTTTTTGGTTTTCAAACAGGAGCAACGGTGCATTCAAGGTCCCGTTGTAAAGCGTTGGTTGGAGCAGCTGCTGTGAAGCAGTGAATTATTCAAAATGACACGTAGAGGTGATTCGCGCAACTTAAGATTCTGTGCTTTGCCTGGCTAACACTAACACAAACACAGACGTCAGCCTCTGTGAGTCACAGGAGTTACGGTTTCTCTCATGATACGATTCTTTACACTGGCTGGAACGTTCTCTACTTCTGTACAGGGGACGTTTGGATTCCACTGGACAATAAAGATTTTGCTTCTGAGGAGAACCAATGGGTTCTAGGCTAAATCTGGCGCTGATGACGAATCTGAATTTGGCCCGGTGTGTGTGTGTGTGTGTGTGTATGTGTGTGTGTGTGTGTGTGTGTGTGTGTGTGTGTATAAGTGTTGAACTCTGTCTCTTGAACAAACTTTGGTCAAACTTTGGAATCCGTGCGAACCAGTTTACACTGCTCTCCGCTCCTCTTCCCTGCCCCAGCCCCCATCTCCTCCACCTCTTTCCACCACTTCAATTGCTCCAACCCCGGCATGCATTTATCAGCTACTGGATTAGAATTTGTTTCCTCATAAACCATTGATCATCGGCCTATTACTAGGCAAATGACAGTTAATTACCCACTACATTAACCACAGGGACCTGGGGACCGACTCCCTGTGCCATCAGTCAACATGATGAATGTGGCAAGTTCAGTAATGCACGGCCGTTCCCTCGTCTGCCTGCCACGCTGAGAACAACACCTGAATCTCACTTGCAGGCACCCAGGGAAAATCTATGGTAATCTGCATAATTACAGGCTCAGGGTTAATAACGGACAAATGATTTGCTGCATCTCAGCGCTGGCTTTTTTTTCTCATCTGTTTTTTTTATAATGGTACTGCGCATTGTCCGTTTGATGATCAGTCAGCCTGGATGGAGCCTTGTTTGTGTCTCTCCTGGAGAGGCTTCTGTTTCGAGGACATGTCCGTAAAATGGACAAGAGAAGCCAATAACTGAATGAATAAAAATAAAAATGAATAAAAAAGGTTTGATTCGGCCACTGATGCTTCTGGTGGGAGTGGGGGGTAAGGCTGCTGAAACCCGAGGAGCTGATGTGAAGTGTGGTAGTCGGGGGTAGAGGAGACAGTTCAGTGTGGCAGATGCAATCAGACTTGTGCGTTGCTCAATTTAGTTCTCCCTGCATGTGTGATTGTCAGTGATTAAACAACTCTGGGGGCAGAATTATTTCAATTACTGCCGGCATGACCTGGGAATTGTCTCTGGGATAAGATTTTCCTCCTCGAGTGCCCCCGACTTGCCTGGCTGCCGCCTCTATCAGTTCTCATCTGCACCTGGACTCTGATATCCTAATGATGAATTATGGCCTGCTTTTTGAGAGACTGCCGAGCGTACGGGAGGAACATTCCTCTCGACTGTCAGCCGGAGGAGCCGCCGCAGCGCGCTGCCTAATTAGCCCCCTCCAGAAACTCCTTGAAACACATCACATCGGTGTCTCTGAGGCCACTGGTGGCGGTCATGTCCTGCGTTGCTGTAATCAAATATTAGATTTATCCAAAGCAGGTGCGTTGATAAATCACACACATTCAAAAACGTCACACAAGTCAAACCAAATCTCGGTTCTTTTTTTTTTTTTTTTTGGAAGTGGACTCCAAAGAGGGTCAACATGAAAAGGCTTTCAGCACTGCATTTTTTGGCAGTGCCTGTGTTTGAGTCCATTTTTGAAAAGGGCATAATGAAAGACTTTGACCCCCTACAGGGGCCAGATGTGCAGTTCGACAGGCACTTCCCCGAGCCAACCCACCTGCAATCCTGAGCTGGGTGCCAGGGTGTAGCACACTAGCCCTGCAATTATCTGCACCAAACACACGCGCTCCCACGAGTCATTGCTCTTCACAGTTAATTTAGTCTAATCTCAACTGGAGGGGATGCTCCAAAAAAAAAACAAAAAAAAACGTGTCCAGCCGAATGAACTGAAGCCTCCCAGTTAAAATGTAAGGACCAGCAAACCCTCCCCCCATACACACACACACACACACACACATAGCTGCTTAGTTGCCAGATGATTCCGTGTATTGGATCGTGCTCATCTACCAAGTGATGTTTTGGATTTGAGTTTTTGTCTTTTGTAAATAACCTTCTGTCTGGGTTTAAGAATGTTAGTGATGTTTCCATGTAAACACGGAACGAGGCAAAAAGTTTCAAGTCTTAAAGTCTCCAAAAACAAAACAAAAAAACAGCACAGCAGCATACTAATTATATATTTTTACTCAGTAATTCAAATAAGGATGTATTCCACTTTTTGAGGGGTACTTTCCCACAGCAGGCTGCAGTATTCCACCGAGGCCTTTCACCTTTTCCAGACGAAACACAACATCTGTTTCAGCTCACCTGACTGCACGTTGCAGAACAGCCAATGTGGATTCACAAAGCAACAAGCGGCTTCGCCATCATGTTGCTATCTGCCTCCGCAAAACCTCACCTCACGTTTCATTTCATGACATTGTTTTTTTTTTCTCTTTCGCTGCAGCACTAAAAACAACTATAGTTTGATTCACTAATTGGGATTAAGGAAGTTTCCCAAGAATCCCTACCTGTTGCACTGACCATAGCAACCATTGGTCTTGGATCACTAAAACTATATAATTATTTTCAATTATCAGTCAGATAAATTTTCATTAAGGTTGTACTTCAGGTGCATCCAGAATTATATTGTTGGCCTACTGTTTTCTTCCATCAAATCACATTCCTTCTGTACGTTTGAGAAACAAAACAAAGGCACCCCACTCTTAACCTCTCCTTAAGGAAACCTGACCCCTCCCCACTCATCGGGACAATTAAGTGCTGGATGAAAACAGACCCTCCAGAATGCATGACCCTCCTTCACACTCAATCACTCGTGATTACCGCCACCCGGTTTGACCCCTTAGCATTTTCAGATTACATGTGAAAAGCCCAATTTAATTACAGAACTTCAGAACACACGCATTCTGCGAGCCCGGGCATTATTGGTGAGGTAATTGCTGGATGTGTGAAGAGAATCGTGGTGTTGGGAGGTTAATGGCAGCCAAGCTTTCCCAAGCACAACATAACAATTATAGTGTGCTTTCAGAGCTTTTAACATCTATGTGCCATCTCATTAAACTGCAAACTGAGATGGAAGCTGCAGAGGTGCACACATGCACGTTTCTTTGTGTTTGTATTTTCTGCCATTTACACCCTGAAGAGATGACTGAGAATGATTGACAGGTGAAAAAAAACTGGCAAAACAGGCTTCCTGTTTAGACTTGTGTCTTGTGATGATCAAATCATATGAAAGAAAAACAAATAGTTTTATTTCTAATAATTAAAAAAAAATAACAGAAAAAATACAGCATAGCTGACGATCTTTCGTAAAAAAAAAAAAACCCAAAAAACCAAAACAAAAATGAACCTTGTTATTACACCTCCATTATCAGCATCCAGGAGATGCTGGCATGACACATGGCCCATCAGGTGGAATGTAGTTGATTGACACGTTGTTGAGACACTGACATGGACGAGAGCGTTATAAATATTTCCTGCTGTCTCCAAACCCACTGTACCGTGCCTGGAACAGCAGTATATTTTCATATTTACTCGAGTCTCTTATTATGCTAACTGCTACATATCAGACAAAATACATAAACCATCTCATCATCCAAAAAGAAAAAAAAGTTTCCTGCTGACGTTTATTTGAAATGATGATTTGTCTTACATTTACAAATAATTAAATTTACTTCAATGTTAACGTTTTTTGTTAATGTTTGTTAAAATAGGAAATAGCTCATTTCAATTTAATATATAAAAAAACAATGTAAAGTCAGGAATTGGCTGCTCGCCCTCTATGAGGAGAAGTAATTTATTATGAAAATGTATTTATTATGTAAAAGTCTGCAGATGTATACTGTATATGTTATAGACAACATGAGCTATTTCTGCTGCACAGACATTTTTTGAGGGAAACCTTCAGAATACTATCCAGAATAAAAAAATGTGTTCATATATATATTTAAAAGTCACCCGTGTTTGGTTATTCAGTACTAATGTGTGATGGTGAGGCATTGTGGTCACCACCTACAGTCTCTGTGGAACAATGGCTCTTTATTGTCTGAGAAACATGGTGAAAAAGGCAAAAATGTGTGAAAAGGATAATGACTGGACTGCGTGAGGCCAATTATATAAATGAGAGCCTACAAAAGGCCTGGCCAAACCCAAAGATGGAAAACCATTAAAGTCTGAGCTCTTTTTTTCCCCGCAGGTGCTGAGGAGCGACGCTGAACCGTGTTTGGAGTAGCTACTGCATCGTGAGCAAGAACGCTTGACTAAAGCCCATTGTCCTGTCAGACCACAGTGTGAATGTGGAGGTTGAAACGAGTGGCATAATGAATTAGAAGAGGCTGATGATCAGTGTCAGTGTGTCTGCACTGACTTTCACTTACATGGTGTAAGTGTTCAGTAGCGTGGACCTAATGAATCATTAACTCAAGAAGCAATTTTTGGGTTTTTTTTTTTAAAAAAAGTGGTCATTCATGTTTATTTTTTAAATTAAAAAAATATATTTACGTTAAAAAAAAAACATATTAACAGTTTGGACTGATTAATGCTGTTTTGACTTTGTCTTCATCACAATATACTTTCATGAGAAGTGCCATTATTGATCTTGTCTTTAGCCTGTAAAATCCGGTCGCGTCAGCGGCGATTGGTTGCACACAGTGAGCGGAGCAGGGCTGTTATGAGCGGTAATGTTTGGACGTTGCACAGCGTGAAGCCATCTGGCTGCGTGATTTTCCGCAGCCCACCACCTCTGTCTGTGTGCAATGAGGGGGGCCCCCCCTCCCGCTGATCAGGCTTTCTAAATGCGGTGCAGGTGGCTGAGAAATCACCTGGACACTGCTTTGACAGCGTGTCTTTGATTGCCTCTTTAGCATTTCACAGATTAAAAGTGTATGGCTGGGGTATGGGGGGGTGGGGGGTGGTTGTAAGGCACAATCAATGCAGCCGCAGCAGCCCCTCTGCAGACGCTGCCGCGTTCTCTACTCCCTCACCGCTGTGTGCTCAGATACACATCAGATAAACCAGAGACAGACGTGACCTCAGCAACACATTGATTCCTTTATACCCCCAAAACCAATTATAGATTGGATGTCTTCTCAATAATGAGTCTTTGTATGGATTTTGCCCTGGCTAACTTCTTTTGGTTTGGACAAAAACTAGTAAAACCAAAACTGTTGTACCTAGAAAATACATTTTGGCTGCCCTCTGTAGCAGTTTGCAGCCCTTGCATCAGCCGGCGCGGGCGTAGCCATGCAGGGCTGGATGCTGTCAGGTAACGTAATGAAGTTGTTAATTCCTCCGTTGAGTGACTTGTTTGTCGATGTGCCCTGGCCAAGGGCAAAGCGTTGTGTGGAATTAGCATTCTCCCCTTTCTTTTGCCTTCCCTGAATAAATAAACCTGTTAAAATTGCTGCATTTACAACTCGTTTTACACGAGCGAACCGTGAACCGCTTCGGCTCGGTGACACAAGCTGGCCTCTTCCTCGCTGAGGTTCAGGTTCAACCCCTCGCAAAGCATCCAGCACTGCAGCAGCCTCCGGTTACAGCGTCAGAGACCAGCGTGCTACGTTCACAAAGCTTTAGCATTAACACAACAAGAGTCTGACAAGTGTTTTTTTGGTTTGGGTTTTTTGGTTTTGACTTGAATATCTTAACCAATCGCTGGAGAGATCTGGCCCGGGAGGCAGCGGCTGGATGGGGGGTGTTGGGGTGCACAATAGTGTCTGGCAGTTCCGCTAGGCCGCCCACTAATTGAGAAGTCGCTCAGGGGTTCAGCACAGGCCTCACAGCTCTGCCTGTACCATCCAAATCCCGTCTGTAAGTGGGGCTGACACCGACCAATCAGCATTGTGAAATCCCCTTTTCCACAGCGCTGCCTCTCCACCCCTCACTGTTCTAACAGCTGCAGCCGGCTTCGCCCAACCCACCGACCCCTGGCTCCCCCGCTCGCAACCCCCCCTCCCCACTTCATCTCCATAAAGGCCTCATTAACCAGGGGTGGCACAGAAGGCCTGGCTGAAGCCCACCACATCCACACACACACACACATATATATGTCACCACCACCACCTGTCAGCTCAGCTGATTGGCTGCGGCTCAGATTCGGTGCAGCATGAGCAGACGTGCTTGCGTTCACACTTTCAGTTATGGAGCTCGACTCCATCTCCGATACTTCCACCACCAACTTGCCACCCATGACGCAGGCTGGCTGCAGGGCTGCTTGCCGTGACTCACACTGTCCACACGTTGACGGTACTGGCCTGAAACCAACACAGTGCACTGCTGGGACAAGTGTTTCGATTAGGAAGGCATCGAAGACGAAGAAGCAGGAAGTGATGGAGGCCTCGTTATCGTGTTTTCTTTTCCTTGTCACAAAACGCCTTTTAAGACCACAGACAATGTTAATTCTAGTTTATTTTAATGTGTCACATTAATAATCACATTCTCATCAAACTGATCCCAGACCTGACCTGACCAGACCACATATAGAGGTGAAAGGTCACTGGAGGGTAGTTGTTGTTGGTTGTGTTCAATTAACCGGTACCATCTTCTGATCATCGCTCTGATCACATCCTGCCATTTGTTGGGCTACATGAATCATACATGCATCCATCCTACCTGTCACACACCTGCTTTTGTCACTTGGAAGCATTTAGCGAAAGAAGAGAAAGTTCTGCAGGTTCAGAGTTTGTTGTCTTTCCTCCACCGTGAGGGGATTGTGTTTTGGACTATGAGCATAGTGGATTTTTTCTATATACAGGCTGAAAGCTGTGGATGATTCCCAAACACCAAGCCCCCAGTAACAAAACAAAACCCATGTGTGCCAAAGCCTGTGGGTGCCGGGATGGGAGGAGGTGGTGTGTGTGTGTCGCATATCACTGTGTGTCAAACAGCCGGGTCTGTTATCATGCACTCACATGCCTGCAGAGGAGGGGTGGCAGCCAAATATGTGGTGGCGCCGCAGCCGGTGGTGTGTTCCAGGCGAGGCATAGGGCCCACGCTGCAGAGGCGGCACACTGCAGAGAGCCTTTTACCCACACACGCACACACACATGACATTAAAGCATAACAACAGAACACAAGCTTCAGCAGCAATCAGGTGGTGGGAAAAGAAAACATCTGTCATTTTTCCTTCCACATGGTCAGATGATGAGACACTGCATGTAATGGCACATATATCCTCTCTGTTATTAATTGCGGGTGTCTTTGCACGCCATACATTTACTTCCTCACAAAGCCAAGACATTTTTGAGATCTCAAAATAATATGACCACAGACCCGGTGAAACGTTTGAATATCCAAAGTATGAAGTGCCATTTTAGTACAAGTGGACATTGTTTGTCACATCTCATAACTCGAGATGCCTTTGAGTTGTCATAATTCAACTCACGACAGCATCCGCTGTGTCTTTAACATAGACTATATTTAATTCACACATGCAATTATCAAAATTATGCATAAATAGTAACAATGTTATATGCAATTGGTGTTGGTCAGCCTTTAAAAAGAATTGAACTTCTTTTTGTTTTCTTTGTTGTTTTTAATGGCTGCCGGCAAACAACATGTAATTCTATTTCTATGTTCAATGTTGTTCTTAATCTTTAAATTGATGGATAATAACAAAACAATCCAGTAGCAGTGGGGAAGTTGGGTCAACAACCTCTAGTTGTTGTAAATATGGTGAATGAAATAATTGTGTCTCACTTCATAGGCACTGGTCCTCATACATGATCCTGCAAACCATTAGTGAAAGTGTCTCATATTGTTCTGGGGGGCAACCAGGTCTATAGAAAAATACATCTCCCCTCTCTCCTTTTCACTAAAACCTTAAAACATTTTTGATTTTTTTTTCCATCAAAGACCTCCCCACATAACAGATTAAAAAACGGCTAATACTCCAGACCCAAACCTCTCCTTAATCTCTAAAGCCTTAAGGATCATTGCGTGAGAGGGAAAGGGGCCATTAATATATGCATGGAAATGACCTGCGGCACGCCGCATGAAGAGGGGTCAGCAAAGGTCAAATAGCCTCCAAACTGCACTGGAGTTTAATTAAAAAGACAAAGACGGACATAATTTGGAAGTGGACTGCCACGGTTACTGTTAGGTGAGAAGGGGAGCTGAGCTCAGGCTCTTTCAACAGGCCCCGTTTTCCCTTCCCATAAGTCTTGGTGCCATCTTCCCATCCCTTTGATGTCAATACAGACCATTTATTAAGGCCATAAAGGTTAATCTGGAAGAAGAGAGGATATCAAATAGTTGGGATGAGGGAGAAAAAAAAATCCATGAGGTATCACTGTGAAGGGAAGTTAAATTTAGCCCTAGTCCTGTCAGCAGGTAAAGCAGTTCCCAACATCTGGTTCTGGCCACACTGGGCCTCAGACGTTTTAACAGGCTTGATTTGCTTGAATGAATTTAACGCAATACGAGTCAATATTCATTACAGAGAGGTCCGCCCGGTCGGGGAGGGGGGGTTCGTGTCTCGGACGGGCGCATGATTTACAATATTACAAAGTATCAGGGGATGATGGATGTGTTCAATTGTACAAAGCAACTGACACAATGAATTTTTCATTACCCTGGTGGATATGTTTGGGACACTGCATTAGATAAGGGCGCTGATGAAACACAGAACTGGGGATGTATATCAGCTGGCCCTCAGGGCCATACAAAAGGCAACAGACTCACAGGGTATGAGCAGGTAGAGAGATATGGTCAGGTCTGGGTCAGTTTATACCGGTAACCATGGCCTGTACTGTAATTACTAATTATTACTAACTAATGACTAACTGAGTGTTTGGAATAATAGTGTTGTAAACGTCAACTAATAACTGCCCAGAGAGGAATTTTATAATGAACAAGGCAAAGAAATCCTTCAAATAAAGAGTATGTGGCCACAACTTGTTCTTAATCATTCTTCTTCCAGTAGTTAAATCACAAGGTTTTACTCATTTAATCCATTTTCACAAAAACAAAGGTTTCTATCATCACGTTTCAAACTATGTCAATGAACTTAATGTCATTAATACACATAACGTCAGCTTCATTGTGTATAAAATGTAATACTCAACAGTGCATGTGTCACATTCATCCATTCACGACTCATTCATCCACTTGTATATACAGAGTGCATGTGTCACACCCACTCCCAGCTTGGCCTTCAGTATCTAGCCCAAGGACTGTAGGAGGACGGCCAGCTCTCCCCGCAGAGCCACATTGGCCCCAGATGATCAGACATGTTGGAAACAAACCAGCAGCTTCTAAAAGCACTCGGCTGGAGGTCAGACTGAAAGTGAGCACACCTGGAATGTCACTAATGATTTGTCTTGTCATTGGAAAAAGTGTGTGTTTACACCACTACTGTGAGTATAGTGGGTCAAGGTTGGCGCTGGAAGTGAGTCTGTAAATGGTGGCGCTTGCTTACAATGGACGGTCTGACTCACCTGGGAGGGACATATGTGTATCATACACTATCTTATACAAATATTTATACTAGTGCAGATACTGCTGATGGACGCTCTTGTGCGTAAGATGAGCCACCAAGTTAATTCACATGACCATGAATTGACAAGAGCGGCATCATGTCCGTGATGGAACCGGACGGGCGTTCAAAAAAATTACCCAGAATTCCTCTCACGTGAAAGTGCCGACTGTTATGCTGAGCATCAGCTGTGAAATACAATAAAATAGAATCCTATGAATATCTTACTGTCAAACACAATTTCCGTGCTGGTAATACAATTTCAAAGTGGCAGTAATTTAACATCGGATTTGTGTTTTATTGAGACGTTACATGAATCATGCGGCGGCTCGGGTTCTCCTGCTGTAACCCGAGGCACAAAGAGGAGTGTTTTCATTCTTTCCATCTCCCGTGATGTGGGAAACAGTATCATCTTAGTGGCTTTTAAAGATAGAAAGTAAAGCAAATTTTTTGTGCTTTATTTAACTCATTTGCATCGAGCATATTTTAGTGTAAAAAGAAAGCAAGTGATTTGGAATAGGATGACATTTTTATCTCCCTCGCTTCTTCCAAAATTCCAAACATAACAAGTGACTCATTGTGTGCACCTCTTTCACATCGACCTGAAACCTTTTGTTATGTTTTGTTATGCTTACATGAAGCAGAGGAGGCACGGGCACACTGTCGCTATTAGATAGAGAAACATGAACCTGGGGATGGGATTTGAACCTTGGAGGATTAAATAATCCCACTGGGAAACATGTGGCGGTGAGCAACCACAAACCTCTATTGCTGAACCATCACAGTAAACAAACCACACTCAGCTGACCACTGACCACAGTCACCTCAGCCTTTGCTCACACTTAGTATCACAGTGTCTCCAGTGAGTTCGCATAGAAGACAATCTGTTTAGATTGAAGTGAAGCGGTGCTGCAGTTTATCCAGATTCATTGGTGATATGGAATTTCAGCAGATCTGTTTGCACATCCGTGTCATAAAATAGCACAAAACAAACAAAATTGATGACCACAAAGGTCAAATAGTGAGAGTGAACTCTATCTCGCCATGTTTGTGATTGTGAGTCATTGAGTGAGTCACTACTAAACAGCAGAGTTTATTTTCCATGAGATGAAAACTGCATAGCAGAGATATGAAGTTTGTTTCTTTCTGACAGGTTATTAACCCATAGTTGACTGTTTGTTTGCGAGTATGCAATCTACTGGTATTGTATATATGGAGTGTAATAAATAAAATATGCATTTATAGTTATGTAAAATGTAGCATAACCTGGGCTCCAGTCAGAATATAATTATTCCAGGTTTTTTTTCATGTCATGTTGAAGTGCAAAGTCAAAGTTCAGTAAAATGTAGCCAATGTCAGCTCTTAACACCTTCGCAGTTGTTGTTTCCTATATACATTAAGTCAAACCATATGTGAAAAATAGGACAAAGCATCTTTTGTACACAGGAGAGTTTGTTCATCACCTGCAGTTATGTGGTACGTGCCAAGTTGTGTTACCGGCGATGGAAAAACCAGAGATCTCCAGTTCACCTGGATCTTTATGGTAACAGAATAAAAAAAATCTATTGTTTTTTTTCCCCAATAAGATGATTTTTTGTTATTGTTCTTGTCATGTAACAAAGAGTTTCACCAGACTCTCCTCACGCTGACCGCGTGTGGGAGGAATCGTTGTCGCACAGCATCAAAATTCCCATCGAAATCCTGAAGAACAAACTGGGGAGAATCTTTCGATTAATCTTTATGCCGTTGCATCGAGGCGTGAAAATAACAAAACTATAGGAGCAATAGCTGCACAGGGAGGATCGTTGTGTTCCGTTCCTCAGTGCAGATCCCATCAAATCCCAGAACCCACCACAGCAAACAATGAACAGGTGTGAATAGTGCTGTTGTAGTGTAGAGGAGGTTAAGACTGGAATTGCAATGGATACAAATGGATGAAGAAACCTAATGAAAATGTTTGAGAGGGGAAAAAAATGCCATGACATTCAGTCCACATCATCAGTACTTGGGCACTTAGAATTTTTTTTCGCTCCTCAAGCTCTGAGCGGCACATTTAGTTTGAAATAAAAATAATGGATTGAACATTAAAGTGCCAAGTTTTAGCTTTAAGGTCAGCGCGTTTATGTCAATTTGAAAGAACCATGTGTGAGATATTGCTCTGATTCCGAAGTGAAGTTCCTTTGGCAGCTGAGAGTCATTTCAGCGCTGGTTCACGCACAATAAGAGCTCAGAGCTGGATGAGAGTTGACATTTAGATTAAGGTGGCTTTGTCCTTTAATATGAGGAGTGAGTGAAGAGGTGACCGTGTGAGAGTGGGGAAGAAAAGGCGAAGATGCCAAAAAAAAAAGCAAAAATCAAAGAAATATTAATGATATAAAAAAAAATCTTATGGGTAGCTGGTTTACCAAAATCAACATGTCTAAACAACATTCAACTTTTTAAGCACCTAAAAAAATTTAGACAGTGGAGTTTCAGACTCAGTTTTGAGGATGACAGGATACTAAATGAAATAAAATGCAAAACCAAATACAATCAAATAAGTAAAAACCTTATAGAAATAATAGAAGCAAAGGTCAAGAACACTTTGCAGGGTGTAGGCAGACATGTTTTCTTTTCTGATTGTGATATGCTCCGATTCGAGATGTGGTACTTTCCTGAACTTCAAAAGTTCCACTGCATTTATCCACCCTACCACGCTGATGAATTCCACCAACCATAGTGATATCCCATAATTCGACTGGTGATTAGCATTTCAACCCCCCACCCCACCCACCACTGGCTCTGGACTCACCAGCCATTTGAATTTAATGCTGCCATCAGACGTTTAATGACAATGCAGGGGTGCAGAGGAAAAAAAGGATGGAGAGAAGGGGGCGTTGAAAACGATCACCTCAACCCGCTCGTATTCTAACCCCCGTCAGCTCAGTGGTAAAGGTATGCTCAAAAGCACCGGGTGGTGACATCTTAATTTTTCACTTCTGAGGAATGTGGCTATGCGGCTGCCCCCCGCCTCCCCTTCCCGTTTTCCCATGCATTATTCTTGCTTTAAGCAGCGTGTCTGCTCAGAGGGAAAGGTGGGGGCATTGTTTTACAACACAGTGCATCGCAGCCGACTTGCCTTGCCCGCGGTTCTTTTCGAGGAGTAGTCTTAGGTGACCCCTCGCTCTGGCAGTTATTAATAATAACATGTGCCGGGGAATAGTTCACCTTGTAGCGCCGAGGCCGCCTCACCGCCGTGTGCACCTGTATATCTGGCCTCATACGGAGGAGTCTCCAGGGGGATATGGGAAGAG
Source organism: Trinectes maculatus (assembly GCA_016785345.1). NCBI lineage: Eukaryota > Metazoa > Chordata > Actinopteri > Pleuronectiformes > Achiridae > Trinectes > Trinectes maculatus. Next base: position 157,535 of record JAFBJQ010001618.1, on the reverse strand, counting down.
GGCCGAGGTGGGTAGACTAGAAGGATATATGCGTGTTTGTGTGTGTGTGTGTGTGTGTGTGTGTGTGCGCTCATGCCACAGTGGAAGGCACAGAGTGAACACACAAAAGACATCAAACAAAGTGCCCCCCTATGTACTGTATGTAATTAGAATCAGGTAATCATCTATCTCTAAAGTGATGGAGAGTCTGATTTGCTGCATCAGAGGAGGCCAATGGGGCTGAGACTTGGGAAGGTAATGTGTGTGTGTGTGTGTGTTGGGGGTGTGTGTGTGTGTGTGTCTGGATAGATGAATAAGAAGCTAAAGTGGTGAGCCTGACAAACTGAGTGCTGCATTCTCCACCTAGAGGTCCCATTAAAAGCAGGAGCAGGAGAGGGGCCCTTTGTGAATGCTGAGTGCTCTATTGTAATAACAAGCTGCAGAGACAGGATCCAATCTGGCGCCTGAATGGACTGACGCAATCCAGGCAAATTCCACCCCATCCCCACCCCCCGAGTGCTCGAGAGATTCAAATAAATGAAAGGCTGCTTCTTGTTTAGGCCTCGGAAAACCTTCAAACATCTTTTGAGGTGAAGATGAACATCTCTGCTCAGCGCACCTCAGAATCACGCGGTTTTATCTTCGGGTGCATGTTCGACATATAACACAATTAACGATGCAGATTTTAACAAATTGGAATGCCCACTCCCCCCATGTGAGAAAATACAAAAGTGCACAAAAGCCAGTTTTGCTTGAACCATGTTGTGGACTTGACTTTAATGGACTTTAACCCCAAAACATTACCAGGTCACACATCTTCCGCGGTCGCGTCCAAGGTACAAACAAAAATGTTGCCTGGCACCGGGAGAGAGTGAGTAATGATGGTGGCATTCACTGGCTCAGTTGGCAATGTACCATTTTAGTGAACAGCATCCTTCAAAAACACAAATAAGGCCGCTCTGGTTCATAAAAAAAATGGAGGAAAGAAAAGAAACAACTTGAGCCAGGTGCAGAACTGATAGAAAGCGAGAGAAAGAGTTCTGTGATGGCATGCGCCTATTGAAGTCGACCTCGCGTCCGTTAAACAGGAGAGTGAAGAGGACATGTTGAGCTAAATGGGTCCTTCAGCCAACTAAATTAAATGTGTCCTTCATTCACAGAGCCGTTTTCATGACACTCCTGCTGTGGTTCGTCCATTATTACTTATTTTCCACTGTGTCATGTGTGCCATCTTTAAACCAACCGGTTAAAGTAGCTTATTATGACTCAGAGTTAAGTTTTGTTATCAGGCGACCTCTAGAGGCAATAGTAATTATGACGGCAGCAAAAAAGGACGCCCGGTGATGAAAGTCTACTTTACAAGGAGGGTAAATGGATGAAACTGGGATAAGCTGTTCATCTAGCTTGGTCACCTAAACATCCAATAAGAACACTGCTAAAACTCGTAACTTTAGGTTTAACAATAACGTGAAGCTAAAAGACGTTAAACCGCCGTGCTTCTAACTTTACTGCAGTCCCTGCACTGCATATAGACAAGGTGAAGAAAGGTAACCTCTGGCGTCACTTGACCGGAAGCCTATCTGATGATGTCCTCATGCCCTTCACTGTAAGCCAGGAGAACAGCTGAACATCTGTGTATAGTCATTAGAGAGAGAGAAGCTGCCCTGAATCTTTCAGCCTGCAGAGAATCAGAGAGGAGAGAGAGCCATGACAAAGTACACCCGGCTCCCCGCAGGTCTCCCAGGAGCCCGGCTATCGTCAAGCAAGTGGGATTTTTGCAGTGGAACTCGCTGGCTTTTGGTTTTTTCTCTGCGTTGTTTGCCATCCATCACTCCCTTAATAATGACTAGATCTAACGAGGAGACCAGTCGGCTCTGTGGATTAAGCCTGGATAAGCTGCACCTTTAGCCTCCTATTTACGCTGAATGGCGTTTAATTTGCACTTTGTTATTCAGTCTGACCCAGGATGGAAATCACAGTGCTTTATACTGTTGCTCCACATGAAATTTATATCCTTTTTAAGCCATAGGCACATAAAGGTTAAAAAGTTGTGTGTCTTTGTGTCTGGGTTGAACCAAAAAAGCAGGTGGGGTAGAGTGCCAAAGTGAATTTGGAAGTGGTCATTGGGCCATCAACAATGGATCCATCATTTGCCAGTTGTTTGTGTAATTGCATGGTGAACAAAGGTTGTCTGTTGGTATCACCATGACAAATTTGAAACTAAATATAAACAAGGGTGTTTTAATGCAGACGTATGTTGCGTCAGAGGGTTAAAGCAAACATTTACAAAGTAATTTAAAAGTATTCAGAAATATACTGTGTGTCGTGATATCGACTGAAACTATTGCAACGTTTAAATAATGCAAATTAAAACTACTTTTGTGATGTGACACCTCTGCATTATCACTCCCACCGGGAGCTCCACAGCTGCAGGTCATACCCCATGCCGTGGAACCTCCTGGGGAAACATTAAGCGTTGGGCTGGTGAGGTTTGCTGCGGGCCTGTTTTGAGAAGTTACCTTAATTTCTCGCTTTTGATTGACTGATTGATTAAATAAAGGGTCCATCAATCTGTTGCTGGATAGGTGTATGGATGAACACTATTGATCTGGAGGGGAATTTATGTAAACTCTGTCATGACCTGGATTCAACCTGATGCTGCTGCAACCACAAACACAGATGACTAACCACCATACAACCATGGTAATCGGCATCTGGATCAAGGCCTTCAGCGCTTTATATAAACGCACTATGCTCAGAAAACCATCTTTTACTACCTCGTGAGCAATCGCACCCCCCCCCCCCTAGTTTCTATTAAAACGCTATGACACATGTTCACATGGTAGAATGTATCTAAATGAGATTTCAGGAAAAGAACAGATGAGCTTCAGACAGGCCAAGCCTGTTCCCGTCGCTCCGTGCTGGTCGTCTGCGATAACGCCTGACTTGATGTCACACGCGCGCCTGATGCCGACACACAAACTGACAATGCCTCATAAGCCCAATGCGAGATGTAGAAAACGATACATTTTTCTCTCACATTTACATATATGGTTACACAAGGTGGCTGCGGACTACAAAGTTGATGTACTCTGGAGGAGGAGGAGAGAAATGGAAGTTATTACACTGAACCATGCTCTACATGTTGGTTATCTCTCACTGATAGCCAGCTTTCCGTTAATAAATCCAGCCATGTTGACAGCTCTGCAAGTTTGCTTGCATTTACAATCTTACTAAAACCACTGTAGAGGAAAATTGAAGTTGGATTAAAAAAAAATGAATGAATAGATAGATAAATAAATAAGTGTTCTCCTGGTGCTGTCTTTAAAATGGATGTCTGGAATTTACGGTTTTTCATTAACTGATGCCCAACAGCTTTTTTCTTTTTTAAACCCTGGCCTTGGAGCCAGCGTTGGTGTTTTGTGTGTGTGTATATGTGTATATGTATGTGTGTGTGCACGTGCTGGCACTCGCGCAGGCCGCCGTAGACCTTATTTTCTCTGCGTTTTTTTTCTTTTCTTAAACGTGTCTGTGTGTCTGCCGTCCTCCTTCCTCGATTCTTTCACGCATCATCTCGGTGCGCGGCAAAAATCACACATCAGCATAAGCAACAGCGTCGGCGCCGTTACCGCTGTCATCAATGGCCGCTTTGGTTTCGAGAAGAATCATTTGTTGATTCTGTGCTCCTGCTGAATTTTGCCACATTCAAACAATTTCGATGCACAAATCAAGCTCTGGCAGATTATACCTGTAATTATGTTTGTGGCTGCGGGTTTACGAGAAAGCACGAGAGCTTGGTTCCACACACACACACACATATATAAAACTGCTTGTCTGTACATTGTGTTTGATCATAGAGGGAGTGCTGAAGCTTAAAGACTTTTCCTCCCTGTATCTGCTTCACCTTTTTGTCCCTGTGTTGCAAGGATTATTATTTTTCTGCTGGCGGATTGTGTCGCTCGTGGTTGTGGACCCCTGAAGAATTCTGTTACCCCTGATTACGCCAGGTCTAATAACATGCCACCCCGCTAAGCAGAGTGGGATTGACTCGGCGAGGAGGGTTGGGGGGCGGTGATGTATAATGAGGGTCCAAATAATTTCCTTTTAAGCCACTGGAATCTGAAAATTGACTAAATGTGAAGTCATCATTTTATTCCTCTCCTGTCACTAACCTGGGCTGACTGACTGAGATAAACATAAGTAGAAATAATATGTTGCCTATTTTGTTAGACGGTGTGTGTGTGCACGTGTGTGTGAGACTGCATTGCATTGTGATGTTGCAGCAATTGACTGGCTGAGTGATGGAGCCAGGCTTTCTTTGTTGCTCTGCAGATCAGATGTGGCTCGCCGCCGTTTGCTACACTTGCCATTCATTAGGCAGCGCGGAGACGTCTGTGTGCATTCACGGGTGGGCCACGCGTGCGATCGCGAGCGTCAACTTTGGAGATGAAAGAATTAACATTTGAAGCTCTGCTATGCAGTGGGGAGCAGGCCAACAAAGGTGTGTTGGAGCTATAGATGGACCAACACGAGCCTGTTTGTTTGCATCACACTGAGACTCCATAGTCTGCATGATCATATTCAGGGCCGATGACCCAGACATATAAGGCACTCCACCATCTCTAAGTAAGATCTCTGGTTCCCACTGCAGATCTTTAAAGGGGACTGAGTAATTTTCTGTACCATCCCCCATACCGATGGGCACAGATTATTGGTTTGGGATTATTGTCAGTGGCGGATTAACAGTGGCCGTTTTACCGTCTACGCTGGCTTTGTGTTGATAAAGCTGTTTCAAGGTGAGCTTTGTCTGTGGGAGGAAAATAATGTTTGGTCTGTGCACGAGTGTGCAGAACAAATATAGAAAGATACTTTTCCACCTCGCTCTGGGCTAATGTTAGGCCAAATCCACGCATAAGTGTTCTAGATGCCCCCTCCTGTCTCAGATGTTACGCATCAGTATGTATTCACGTCCCTGAAGAGCAGTTAACCTGACAACATTAAACATTCCCTTGCAGCTTTGTAAAGAGAAAAGCATCTTACCACTCTTCCCTGCCACTGAAACTCCTCCACACAACCTATATTACATATCATATCCTATAATGCTATTGGCACGACAAACACTTTACAGCATGGATAGTGCAGCTGAAAGATGTATATACAGAATGTGTAGCAGACATTTGACTGCAAAGAAAATACCTAAACCTAAAACACACGCACACTCGTTTCATTATAATTAGTTTAGTAACACATAAGGCCAAATTTATTTCCTGTAATTAATGTCCTGTAACACATATATCTACTTATAGAAAATTAGTAAGTACACTACATTGTAAATACATTATGTATACTTTAAATCCAACAAACTTTTGATGTGTCTTTCAGGAAGCAAATGCATTCAGTAGAAAGTCCATAAAGTACGCGTTCATTTCTTATGTAAACAGCTTGCTCAGCAGGCCTCATGCATTGTTCTCACAACCTGCCATAAATCTATACTTTAGTGTGTAGGTTTAAAAAGAAAATAAAAATCAGACATGTCAGGATTTAATATGTGCTGATATGGATGGAAAGATTATTTTGTCCATGACATCCGAGAAACACGTGTCGGATTTTAAAGATTTTAAAAGGCTCGATTAGTCATTTCTTTCACTGTAACAACAATATAAGTGTAGGAGTTTTGTTACTGGTGGAAACACAAATTAAGGTTTGTTGACTAATGACCCTTTAAGAAGCTGACAACATTAGTAGTAGATTACTTGTGGTGTATTGTCTGAATTTTAATTGTGAGACTTTCAATGACTGAACCATTACGAGCAACATCGCTGTGCCACTGTGTCTGCTAATGAATAACAACAATGATAAAGTGTAATTCCAGGTGACAAAACGAGGATCTTTATCTACAAGATGAAAATAAAGCTCCGACTACTCCCCCAGAAACACAGCGAGTAGAGGCCACACTCAGTTTCGTTAAATAATAAAAATGCCAAAGCACTTTATCACATCAGGATCAGAATTTTACTTCCCATGTGGCATCACTGGAGACGCCTGAGACTCATGTGCTGATTTTTAACTTAAGAATTCAATTAATAAACAAAATGTACAAATTTAAAAAAGAAAACGAGAAAGTCCTTGACGGTGAATTAAAGAGTCACAGTTCCACCCACGGTAAGTCAAGATGTCAAAACCCACACATTTCACTGATGAGATGGAAACGCTGCATTCTGTAAATACCTGTCATGTTGTCATCTGAGATTTATTTTTCCAAGGCAAACCGACATTCCACATGTGGAAAATCTTAATTGCAGCTATTCAAACTGAGCGCGTCTTTATGTTCAGATCACCTTGTTTATCCCGAAAATATAATGGTGCCACAACAACCATGTCTGGAACTAATTAGAGACTTTGCGAGGCACATAAACAGAGATAGTGCAAAAAATGCTATTTATGGAAATGGGGTCATATGAGACTCCTCAGAGAGTTACACCGATATGAGCTAATAATGAAAAGAATGCATTTGGAAGATAATGACAAAATAAACACAAAGTTAACTAATTAAAATTTGCGAGAGTAAACAAATTCTATCAGATAATTCACATGTCAAATTTGTCAGTGTCTAATTGCTGGATTATAGGGGATTCTCAGGCATTAAAAACAAGGTCACAGGTCAAAAAAAAAGAGCCCAAAATAGAACCTTTTTGGAAAATAAAAATCTGGCTGTGCTTCGCGCCACCAAATTAAACTCATGTGTGCAAGGTGTAAGTCAGCGACTTAACTTCCAAACACCCCCAGACTGTGTGTTTTCTTGACGACTGTCACACAGACACTGTCAGAATGTCAGCCGGCTCTCTTACCGTAGGTAGTCTCTCCGGCACAGGATGAGGTTGGCTTTGGTGTAGAGCGTGGAGCCCACCTCGCCCAGCCTGCAGTCACAGCAGGCACACTTGAGGCAGTCCTCGTGCCAGTACTTATCGAGGGCCTTCAGCAGGTAGCGGTCCTTGATCTTCCGGTTGCAGCCGGCACAGCCTTTTGGCTTGGTGTCCGGCTGGACGGAGAGCATTTGTATACCTGGGAGAAGCGTACAGAGAGAGAGAGAGAGAGAGAGAGAGAGAGAGAGAGAGAGCAGAATTTTGAAAACATGTCCAATACCAGTACAGAGAGTGAAGAGCAGATGATAATCATTGTGGTGAAGATGCCTTTGTAGCTAAAGATAAAATCTCTGATTCTAACATTTAACATTCAAGATCGCTTAAGGTGACAAGAAAAGAAAAGTGACTAAAGATATTCTTATGCGGAACTGTCAAGGATGACACTTGTTTCTACAAGTCTTTTTTTCATTTATAATTAAAAAAACAATCAAATGAAATAAGATAAAAGTGAAAATTGACATAAACGATTATTATTATTATAGCAGCTTTACAATATTTCTGTAACTATAATCTGGAGTGTGGTTAGATTGTGGATGCAGATCGTTTTATGTATGTTATCGGTTCGAATGGGAAATAAACTTGCACATGAAGCGCCATGAGTTTTGTGGTGCCCTGTGCCACAGCACCACACGGCTGTGCAGCCTGCTCACACTGAAAATAAGAATATAAAAATAACAAAGTCAAAAATATCAAATGGGTGAGTGATGCGACAGCAGCAGGAAGAGCTGAGAAAATAAATGAATTACCAAAGCATAGCAGTTTAACATTGTCTTAATGTACTGCTCACTAATTCTAAGCAGTGTGAAAACACATGGTGACACACAAGTATACACTATTTTTTTCATTCACTACATAATTAAGTTTCCTAAGATAATTGTCGCACAATGCAATGCACAGAGGAAATGCTTATAACTGCAAAGACGAAAACTATATAGTGATGCTACAACACCAAAATGCATGTAGGATATATGATTTATCAGGTATGTTCACTCCCCGTATGCTCTCTGTCAGAGTGCTGTAGCGGTTAGTGGAAGGTGCACAGTTGATATGTTGGAAGCACTGAGGACACTTGTTCAGATCAGTGTAAAACAAAGACATGGCGATCGAAGGGACAACGATTATTTTTCTGAAAAGTATGTTGTGCGTTTGTTATCGGTGGAACTAGTTAAACAGGAGGGTGTAACATCCACTTTGTGATGAGGAATCTGTGTTTGCCGGCTGAACACATATGTCCAGCGTTTTGTTTTTTCTATTTCAATCATTCTAAGCTTCACAATGATTTTAAGCGTTACAAACACGGGCCAGGATGTCGCTTGAATTTGTTACTTGAAGATAACACAGACAAAATAATTCAGATTTAACTCGTGAAAAAAAAAACACTGACGTGAACAAATGTCTGTTTGGACAGCTGCTTACTAGTCTGTAAAATAACTCCAATGCCCTGGCAGTGGAGAAAAAGTGCATTCAGGCTGTTTGATGGTCAGCAGACGAGTCAGATCAGTTCGCTACACTGACTCCTGCACTGTCAGCGTGTTTACGGCACCGGCAGCCTGCCCACACAGACACAAAGACACAGTTTCACACTTTTTCCTGGACACTTTTCTCTTTTTTTATTATGTTGACCTTCGCTGTGTTTAAAGGGGGCGTGGTTACAGGCGAGGAGCTTTGCAAGCTGCTGTATTGTTTGGCCTGAGCTGACTGTGGAGAGGCTTTGTAGGCCGGTGAGTAGGAGGAGATGTGGGGAGGGTGGGGGGCAGTGTGGCTTCGAACCAGGCTGGAATTAGTATTCTCCTACTATTCCCTAAGGACAGGCACACCCCCACTCCCCTTTGTCCTGCTTTCACACACACACACACACACCCACACACACACACACACAGAGCACTTAAAGTATAGTGTGATATATAGTTAGTTGTAAACGCTGAAACTTTCCATTTATCATAAACAAAACTGATCCTGTCACATTTCTGCATAACCATTTGTCACGTGTTTCTATTCACTGGATTCACTCTTAATGAATCCAATGGTTCCAACTCAACTGCAGTCGACTTCAACTAATTCGAACTTATCTGTAAAAAAAAAGCTCATACACCCTTGCATTTGTAGGTGTGTGCTGCATTTGTAAGCACAGACCAGGGTCAAAGGTCATTGTGTCCTGTTCACAGCACAATAATGGAATGAAAGTGAAGTTAAACAAACTTAATATGAATAAATAAATGAATAATGACAGTAAGGAAAACTACATTTAGGTTGAATTAAATACTGCATAATAATAGTAATGCTACATTATAATATACAAATGCTCATACTCTTAGTGAAAAACCAACACGTCATCACACCACAGTAAAACCATGTCCCGTCACCTGCTGCACGTTCATTTGGAACAGTTACACCGTGTTGTGAGTGAGAGGTCTGCTCAGACAGTCGCACACACACAACACACAGGTTGCAGTGTGCGGCTGGGCTCGTCGGGGCCGCTGATCTGTTAATTGGCCGGATCTGGAGAGCGTTGCGCGCGGCTGCTCAGCGCCACTGATCCATCCAGCCCCCTTAGCACCACTAAGTCCCTGCTACTCATTACCAACCCAAAGAGAGGAAGAGTTTCTAAACCCCCCCCCCCCCCAACCCTCCTGACTGCCTTTATTTTATTTTTTTCTTTTACTGTGCAATCAACTCAGAGATGAAGGAGACAAGTGTGGCAGGAATTCGGCCGCTTCTCTTCTCTTCCGATTGCCAGGATGAGGAGGGGAGGGGGTGGTCCCGAACAAAAGCTTCATTTTCCATTAAGGAAGGGAAACCACAGCTGCTCGGAGCCCTAATGATTTCTCCCTCTCCTCCTTTTCTCCTCTCCATCCCCTCACTGAGGGCGTCCAGGCTGCCGCCACATGTATCACCATCCGAGGCTGAAGCTGCTGCTGCTACTGATGATGACGATGATGATGGTGATGATGGAGACGGAGGGACGCAGAGGACGGACAGTGCTATTTCAGTCCCAGCTGTTCGCCGGCGAGATGCTGACATTTCACCCTATCGGTTTAATTACTGTTGCCATGGCAGCGGAGCGCCGGTAAAGGCCAGCGGCGGATTGAACGCGGGCACTCAATTCGCCACGCAGCTTCTCACGAGCACGTAACAGAGACACGTCGGCCGCGCGATCACCGACGCGTCCGCGTTCGGACGAAACGCGATCACACATGGATGGATGGATGGGTGGATGGGTGGATGGATGGATCGCGGACGCTCAGACGCAGGATCGGCACCAAAAACACAACAAACAAACAAACAAACAAAAAAATCGCACGCGAAGAGGCGCCGAGGCGCAGAGGACAGGAAGCACGTCTTACCGAAACTTTTCTCCCTTTTCTGCATTTGTTGAGCCGCTGAAGCAGCCGAAGCGCCACCATGCAACCCGAAGCCGCCTGGTTCCGGAGAGCGGCCGTCTGCAGGCACACCGGGGTCGGGCTTTGTTCGGATAGAGAGAGAGAGTGAGTGAGAGGGAGAGAGAGAGAGCGCGCGCGCGAGAGAGGGGGAACAATCCAGCACGGCGACCAGAGGCTGAATGAAAAGAAGTCGGGGAGGAGGTGGGTGGTGGGGTGCGAGGAGGAGGAGGGGGAGGAGGAGGGGGAAGCACCGGCCAACAAAACGCAGGCGGTGTGTGTGTGTGAGAGAGAGAGGAGGGGGGCAGAGCATGCAGCTCTCGCCGTTTGACGGAACGCTCCTCACGGTTCCAGAGCTCTGTCCACTCACAGGGAGGACAGAGACAGTCGTCCGCCGTCCAGCCCCTCTGACCTCCCTATCAACACACACACACACACACACACACACACACACACACACACTCCCGCTGCACGCCGATCATCCAATTAGTGCTCTTTTGACGCGCCACCGCTCACCGTGCGCAAAGAGCCACGCGAGGCGAGGAGCTGCTTCCTCCTTAATCCGCACCCCCCCCCCCCCCCCCCCCCCCCCACACACACACACACCCCGCGTCACCATTTACGCACGCCCCCCAAAACTCGCCTTCACTCACCCACATTTACAATCCATAACCTCATATGTATGAAATCTGACATGAATCCAGCCTCATATTGATGAAGGCAACAATGATAAATAATAATAATAATAATAATAATAATAATAATAATAATAATAATATTACTCTCGCGTTTTATGATCGCTCACCTTTCTCAGCAAGTAACGCAGAAGCCTCACCTCCGTTTCCCACCGCGAGGACGGAAAAGTTTACCCAAACGGACGTGGCGCGTGGCGCCGTACCGATCCTCAGGGTGGGAACAGGGAGCTCCTCATGGATGAGCGCGACCGCTCGGATGGATAAGTGCCCAGCTACAGGTGCTCGTGCGTCCGGGAGAGTGTGAGGGGCCAAGTCCGGCGTCCGCTGCGCACCATCCAACCCAGTGGTGAGAGACACGGTGAGGGAAGGTGTGTGTTGAGGGGGGTGGTGGGTGGCGGGGTGGTTATTATCTCCAACAAAAGAAAAAAAATCCAATCCCTCACCGAGGCATCGCACCGCCACGATAAGGTCATTGACGAGATGCAGGAGCGCAGAGCATGAATCGCGTGCGCCCCACACCCCCGGAACGCCCACTTTTTTTATTCCCTCCCCATCCAACGTGCCTCTGAGGTCGGGGCGCGCGGAGACGCTGAGCTCCCACAGAGACAGAGACGCGGGGCGCGTCTGTTGTGCTCGCAGAGTTTGGAGTGGACTCGGTGACGATGTCTTCACTTCTTGCAGGGACATAAACACTTATAGAAAAAAAAAAACACACACACACATCCCGCATGAGGAGCGATGACCCGCACGTGACACGGATTAAACCATGAATTTATTATTGACGCTTTAATGGCTGAGATGTATTGGTTACTCACACAGCGCTGTCTGGTTACTGTCTCTTAATGTCGCCTGCAACGACAACACTCTGCTCACTCGGCGTTTTTTTTGTAAAATACAATACAGAAATTGTGTAAACAGGAAGTAGATCAAACATGGGCACCAGGTTTTTGCTGAGGACACTCGCTCCTGTACCTATAGGTTTGGCTTTCTGTTGTCTCCGCGCGCGCACGCACGCACGCACGCGCCACGTGCGTTTCCATTGTGGCTGCCTGCACTTATTATCTCCTCTGCACACTCTTTATTCAAATCACCGCTGTAATTAAAGGACGGAATTATTCCTCGCTCTGTTATTGCGACTGGATGAGGCCCCGCGCGCGCCCCCCTCCACACACACACACACACACACACACACACACACACACGCACACACACACACATATAAACAAACACACACACAAACTCATATACACCTCCGCCCCCTCTCCACCTTATACCTCACGGCTTGCTGTTGCTCTCTCTCTCTCTCTCTCTCTCTCTCTCTCTCTCTCTCTCTCTCTCTCACACACACACACACACACACAGCCTGACAAGTTAATAGTTGGCATGCGGCTCCAGCCGAAAACGCAGCGATAATGAGATGGGTCATAAAATGCTCTGCGCGTCATTATGAGTGATGAGATGCATTAAAGTTGACAGGGTATTACCTGCCAGTAATTAGGTTTTGTCATGGATTGAATTATTTCAAGGCGGCCTATCTTGGTAACACACACACACACACACACACACACACGCACACACACACACACACACACACACACATAAACAAACACACACACAAACTCATATACACCTCCGCCCCCTCTCCACCTTACCTCACGGCTTGCTGTTGCTCTCTCTCTCTCTCTCTCTCTCTCTCTCTCTCTCTCTCTCACACACACACACACACACACACACAGCCTGACAAGTTAATAGTTGGCATGCGGCTCCAGCCGAAAACGCAGCGATAATGAGATGGGTCATAAAATGCTCTGCGCGTCATTATGAGTGATGAGATGCATTAAAGTTGACAGGGTATTACCTGCCAGTAATTAGGTTTTGTCATGGATTGAATTATTTCAAGGCGGCCTATCTTGGTAATCACACAATTTGCTGCGGAGTGTGTGTGTGTGTGTGTGTGTGCGTGTGTGCCCTTCCACTCTCCTTTCACTCACTGCGTTCCGCGTGTTATCCATTCTCACTGGGAATGGGAGGTGCAGACAGGAGGCGGCGGTGGCAAGCGGAGGACGGCGCGTCTGCATCCAGCCGGAGCGCGCACCTCCACATCCGCCCTCATACAGGCGACAGACAGTAGAGACGCTCGTTCTGTTTGTACCTGACCCCCCAACCCAACAGACGCTGGTCTGTCTGTAATGACGAAATGTAATGTCAACGCAGACCGGTGCTCGACAGAGGATGGAGCCTTTTACGCGCTGCTGTGGACCTTAACACGCAGCCCCTTACGCACAGCCCCCGTTCTGCCGAAAGCCTAAAACTGGAATTTAGAAACGCAAAGAAAAGTGCACACGTACCTTGGAGTAGAGCCAGGGGTGCCAAAAAACCACACACGCACACGTCGCGTCGCTTTGCAGCCTGTCGTCTGTGCGCTCTGGACCTGGAACCAAAAGTGTCCACAAGGCAACTTGCTCTCAGAGTTCGCCCAACTCCACTGTCCCCTGCGGAGAGGGGGTGAACTTGGCAACGAGGAGTGATGGAAAAGTTGCTTCTCTTGCTCGAGTTGCTTTTGGGAAGCTCGGATCCCACCCTGCCCGGCGCGTCCCGGACCCGCGTCTCCCTGTCCCACTCCACCGCTCTCGGTGCGTCCTCACCTTCTCCTTCTTAAACAACCCCCCCACAACAAAGTCTGTCTGCTGCGTGCGCGCGTGTGTCTCTCTGGTTCTCCGGCAGGGAAGAGCAGCGGAGAGTGGAGCCTCCTCTCCTATTTAAGCCCCTCCACCAGGTCCCCAGTCAGCAGCACACTCCAGCTCATCCAAGAAGCTGACAAGCACCGTTAGGGAAGGCAGCGCATGTTGCTCTAATGGACCTCATTAAGCTCTACTTACAGATGTTCTCTTAACATAATTGATCTGCAGCGAGTTGAGAGGACGGCAACCTATTCCCCAGCCCCCAATTATGGCCCGGTAATTAGATCCCCAACCTCCAGCTCTCCACACTCACCCTTCTAACATTCCGAAATATCAAAGTATCTTTCTCTCAAAGCGACCGCCCCCCCCTCCTCCCTCCCCCCCTCCCTCCCCACACCATCTCACCTCCATGTCTCCTCCCTCCCACCCACAAGACACTATTGACAGTCAGATCTGCTAACCTTTGTAGTGCAGCCAGACTTTGCAGTGCACTGACTCCAACTGACAGAGCTCACTCACTCACTCACTCCCTCCCTCCCTCCTCTGCCACCCCCACCCCTTTCTCCCCCCTCTCTCCTCCCGTTGGGAGACAGAGACACAGAGAGAGAGAGAGAATGAGAGAGAGAGACAGAGTGAGTGGCACAGATGGGTAAAGACAGAGAAAGAGAGAGTGAGAAGGGAAAGGGGGGGGGGGGGACTAAGTTAGCACTTTCCATAACGGTTGTAATGATAATATGTGTCTGGGGAAAAGCCCGCTTTTTCCGTAGTGTCTTTTATCTGGAATAATTCCTGTGATGACAACTCTGGGCGGGTGGGAGAAGTGGCGATGTTTGGTGGGTACTAGACGAAAGTGATAGTGCCGCTTGTGTAATGCCAATCAGTGCCACTCCTATCACCCATCTAATTAGGTAGACTGCTAAAACACAAAGCACTTGACACGTATTGGAAAAAAAAACTGTCTGTGACAGGGTCCTATCAAGTGTTTCCTGAGTAAGCGTTGGATGTTGGATGAGATGTTCACGTGTATTTACCATGCTGTCACACTTGTACAGCACTTTTTTGGGTGGGGAGGGGAGGTGTCTGAATGCATGACCCAGATTGAGATGTTTCTTTCTTTGTGTGTGTATGTCTGAGTGTGTATGTGTGTGTGTGTGTATTTCGTCAGCGGTACACAACAGCTTGTAGCTCCCTGACCAGAGGACAGATACAGTATCTTAATTCGACTGTGCTGGTGACAGTACCTTGCTATTTGCTATCATTTCTATTGCCGAGCATATGTGTATCTGTTTTTGTTTAAGGCATTGCCCTGTATTGTGAGTAACGTCTTTAATGTCCACTCTAAAACTATTCAAGTATGATTCTATTTCTTATTTTCTTGCTGACTGCAAGCAATGAACTAAGCACTGCGTCTGTATACAAAATGTATATATATCTTACTTTTCTGTGTGGCCACTGATGCAGCTTCCTCCCGTTTGAGGAACATTTGTTCAATTGCACAGCGGCGCAGTGTTAGAGGAAACAAAGGAGCCTTGAAAAGGCTCATAAGAAAATAAAATAAGAAAAACCAAATAATTGCTATAGCAGTAAGACCGTAATGTACAGTAATATATTATAATTAGGTATAGAGTTATGATGGATGTGGTACAGTAAGGTGTAAAGGATCAGTGTGTGGTATTTAGTGGTGTTTGGAGGGTGTGTATGGGTTTCAGGGAGAAGAAAATTTAGTCCTGGCTCATCATTTAGAGGTTGTGAAGCAGAGGAGAGTCTTGACCCCTTCAGTCCTGGTAGCCACACCTGTTATTAAATTATATATCAACATATGGACATAGAGATGTGGAAAAATAATTTTGATTAATTGTGAAACTGTAGCCGACGTGCCCACCTGCATTCACACACATGCGTCCCAGACCACCTCTGTTTCTCGTTTGGGTGATCAGATCTCAAGATGCATCGTGGAGACATTTGGTAGCATTCAAAACTGTACGTAGGTCCCTTAGGACCGTTGTTAATAATACCATTAATACTAACTGACAAATAGATATAGTTTGTATATCCAGACCTTGCGTACACACGTACGGCAAAAAAGATGCACTAAAAAGATACGCTTTTACCTTGACCTGGTCAAGCGTTGCTCATTTCTCTAGTCCTGATGGAACACAACCGTGTGTACAATGCAGCACACAAACCAGCAATCTTGAAACACAAAACTATGGAAATAACATTTTTTACAGAGTTTTTTTTCCCTGTAAATTGACAGTGTTAGTATTTCTGAACTAATAATAATGTGAGCTCCTGATTGACTCGTCTCCATCGCTAGCTTAGCACATCAGCTACTACAGCAGACAAGTTCGTAAACTAGTTCCTTGCTTTTGTAATTTTGAAAAAAATTCAGTTACTGTATATTTGGTGTTAGTGTGAGTTTTGAGACTGAGGCCTCCAATTAGGAATTGACACCTACAGCTGGTTCAGCGGGGAGATAGACGGCTAGACAAGCACAAGGGGGCACTGTGGGGGCCTAACCCCTCTAGACCCCAGTGGTGAATGCAGATGGTTGAATCCAAACATGTTGTTTTCCACAGTAGTTACTGTTTGTTTCCATACATAATGTACTGCATCTAATTTAACAGTTTTTTTTGTTGTTGTTCATTTTGAGTGTCGGTATAAATAAAACCATGTTATAGATTTGGAGCAATGTTTGGCATGGACCCAAGGCCCGATGATTCACGTCATCAGCCAGTTGGTACCTGCTGCTCCGTTACCTGTACATCCTGTCCCAGGGCAGCCCTCTTGGTGCGTCTGTCACCGATGAGAAATGTCACAAGCTGCAGATGTGTTTCAGCGCCGCCGCACATCTGTGGCATATGTCTGCAGGAGTGATGAGTCTTGTGCCTGAAAGCATGAGGGAAGTTCATTACATAAAAGCATAGTTGCCGTTTGGTCAATTTGTGATGGTTTTCCAGATGCACACTAAAAATGTATTTCCTGTTATTTCGCTTTTGATGTTAATCTAATCTATAACCTACTTTAATAAATTGAAATAATGTAAAGTAGGTGGTATGAAGATTAGTGCTACGCACGTATACTGAAGTTAATTACAGAAAAAATATATAATATATATATAATATATGTTTGAACTGATTTTGAGAATTTGATGTTGAATGTTTGAACGTTTTTGATTTAAAGGCCCTGAGGCAATGTCTGGCCTGTGAAAAAAAGAGCAAAGTATTAGATGCAGGATCAGACAATTTGCTTTATGGATGTTTACATGTCGGGGGGGAAAAAAAGACAATAGTAGTTTGGAAATATTCCTCATTAAAATTAGCATCTGGCCCTACCAGATGGGGCCTGGCTTGCGTTCAAATACATTACTGCACCTTGTCCAACTTCCTAACAAGTAACAGCCAGGAAGGCAGCACCTAGCTGGAGAGTTTGACCAGAAATGGCTGCAATCTAAAAAGCACAAACAATAACATTGTCTATTCATATTATGGATTTGGAAGACGGCTTTAATAAAAAATACACCATCAGCTTGTATGTTCCTGCATTGTGTTTATTTTTTTTAAACAATAGTTTGGGGCACTCCACTGTCCTTACATTTTCTTTTGTTTGGATCTGGATAATCAGAGTGCAACCATAATCAAATGTTATGCTAATTGGGGTCAAGCCAACATTTATGTAATGTAATTATTAAGTGTGTGTTGCCTGCGGGAGAGGATTTATTAAATGGTAGTTATTAAAAGTTTAATCGTGTCTGAGCTGTATAATACATAACCATTAAAACTAAACAGCCACAGAGTAGAGGCCAAATAACATGGACCTATGGAGGAGTGGTAGCGTATCTTCTGATGAAGATGTAATACAAAAGTATGTTGACCTGAAGACACGTCACTGATTTGTGGGACAGCTATGTTTGATTGATTAAATGACCATGAATGTGAAGTCAGCACCTTAAACCCTGTACTTGAACACAGGCAGAAAATGACCTGACACAGTGATTGGACAGATCCGAAAAACAACACCATAAAGATAGTACAATATTAGGGCAAAACAGAAAATGGATACAAGTAGCTAATATGTGAGCGGTCTCCCTGTCCCTCCAATATGTGTGAAGAAGAAGAAACAACAGAGACAGAACACTGACACCAATGCCATTGACCACTTACCCATGACAAAATCTTGGCGGCGCACTTGGTGGGAAACTAAACCATGAAGACTGAGTTTGAGTTCGGCTACTGAAGTACAGTAGATTGTGTCATCATTTGGGCACAGAGTCTGAGAACTGACTGATGGCTCGGCTTGAAGGAACTGTCAGGCTTCCAGGGCTCCCACACAACAACCTACCACCATCTGCAAAGGGTTAATGAATCAGTTTTTCAGTGTATCACTGACAGACATTGCAGTTTAACCCCACAATAAATTAGTGTTTTCATGTCTGGTGGTAGCAAGGATCAGCGGACGGCAACCGGAGCTTATATATTACTCTCAGCTCAGACCATATTCATACTGAACGTGAACGTGAGCTGATGAATAATGTCACCAAGTATTGGAAAGCCAATACATTTTGGACTGATAATAGTAATGCAATTACGACACCGAGTGCAGTGCATATTTGTGTCAACAGTTGGTTCAGATGCAAGACTGTGAATTGGAGTTGACATACAAATATGTGTATGTACTAGAACTGTTTGCAATTTAGTTTGGCCAAGGTCCCATACACTAACATGGAGAAAGCAGGGTTTGTGCTTATACCTATCCCAGACACTGGAGGACTATCAGGATCATGTTGGGAGCTGACAGTGTATCTATACAACACATGTAGGACATTATTAAAATGCCTTACTTACATTTATATCTTGTCCTAGTGCCCCCTTTACTCTTACAGGTTGATATAGTTCATAATCAAAATCATAAGAACCTGAAAACCATATATTGAGATCTGAATCTACAGTGATCTGATAGATGCAGCAAAGTAAAAGGTACAATATTTCCCTCTGAGATGTAGCGATGTGATAGATTAATGAAAATACTCAGGTTAAACACATTGAAATTAATGTTAAGTGCCATACTTGAATAAACGTTCCTCTGTTATGGTTTTTGCCGTGAGATAAACTGACTGCAAAGCCTTTGTGTTCACAGATTCTTTCCATTTATTTCGTTACAGAACATTTCTGTATTGTTGCCCTGTATTTCCTACAAGGAAGCATGTCAGTCAGAATGAGCGTTCAATGTGATGACAGTTTTACACCATGCATTTTCCACTGATGAAGTTCGAGTCTTGCTACTCCCTTATACTCTTTTTAGTCTCCCGTGTATCCCAAACACACTTTAAATGTAAAATTTCCATATCTAACAGACATCAGCATATGTAGGGATTTTTATTCAAATGACTTCAGGTAGGACGGGATTGAATATTGAATATATTATTAATATTGAAGCTGTTGTGGTAGTAGAGGGGGTTGTCATATCGAGTCGTGTCGTTTCAGATCTCTGCCCCTCTAAGCAAATCTCCTCGCTAAGAGCTTTGACATTTCCTGGAGGACACTCCAGACCCTCGCCGCTATCATTTCCCTCCTATAGTGGAGTCATCTCAGGCAATCCAGGAGCTTAAGGACTGGATACCTCACTGTGGTCCTCCAGCCCCTCACACACACGCACACACACATGTCTCACCCAGGAGAGAGCAAGAAACTACAGCTGAGGCTCCTCTCTCTTCTTAAAGACACACTCAGTGGTATACAACCTTCAAGTGGGGTCAAGAGATACATAATCTGACATGACAACTTTTCCATAACAGGTCCATTTTTGTCCCTTGGCAAAGGATAAACTCTCTGAACTAAGTTCCGGAGCCACTGCTCCACAGAGAGTCTGGAGAATCACCTTTGGTAATAAGTCAGAAGGGACCCTTTTTAAATCTCAAGAATGGCTGGGCCAAAGAGTATTGACCCTTCTCATTACGCCACTGAGAGCTAATGGAGATTACTTAATTCAAGCGCCTATTCATTCAGTCAGAATATAAAATGAGAGCTGCAGCAGGCAAAGAGCTGGTAGTGCTGGCGAAAGGCTCTGTGACTGTGAGCAACAAATAATAGGCAGTGAGCAGCGGAAAGTGGAAGATGAAAGCGGAACATTTATATACGTGATTTCTATTGTATGACTTCAATGAAACGTGCAAAAATTCAACATTGTAAAACAAAAACATTTCTTATACTTTTATATATACAGGGGGTCCTCGAGTTACCTCGGAGATCTGTTCCTGAGAATGTGTCGAAAACCGAATTTCGACGTAAGTCGGACCATACATTCATTGTGCCATTGTGCATACATTGTGCCACCAGATATCGCTATAACACCACGCTAAAATAAGAGTTTATTATGGTGAATTGCCTTTTGTCCCTCTTGACCAGGGGTGGGCAATTAATTTTTACAAGGGGCCACATGAGAAACCTGAATTGTGTCAGAGGGCCACACCAAGTAGCTGGGTGGTGTCACGTACATCGCAGCTCTCATCCAAAGCCAGACAAAACGCCAGCCGGCCGGCCGGCCATTTCACATAAGTAAACACAGCTGTGGAGGTGTTGGAGAGCCGGCCGGCGCGCTGAGAGACAGAGAGAGTGCTCACCAACGAGTTCCCGTGCGAAGTCAGTACGTATTTATGGGGCAAACCGCTTACGCCGAAACAAGGAAGTGCACAGGAGATGTGTCGTAACCACGAAAACAACATAATTCGCGATCAACGTAACTCGAGGACCCCCTGTATATATATATATAGATAGATAGATAGATAGATAGATAGATAGATAGATAGATAGATAGATAGATAGATAGATAGAGATATACATGAAAGTTGCACCATGTCTTTCCAGAAAGTGTGTCCCTCTTTAGGCTGAGCAATAAACAGAACCTGCTATTAACAGTTTTTAAATGGCTGATTTCATCAGTAGAAACTAGTTTAATTGATTTTTTTTCCTTCTAGGTCTGTGGATTGAGGTTTTTTCCTGCTACATTTAGCTCTTCCTATTAGCTTCTGCTGATTAAAGAACCAATATTCTCCTCTTATCAACGCTGCCTTTACTCTTGAGGAATGTTGCGGTAATCATGCTATGATTTGTAATCCACCTGCTCACAGCCGCAAATGAATAATGTCGTAGCTGATGAAGTATGTTTCACATTAAATGACCCCATTTGGGCTACAAGATTACAAGTCGAAAAAAGATTGGTGTTGGATTATATGGGGTAAAAGTCTGTTAAACATGCCTCTGACAAGAATTGCAATTTATTCTAATTCTGAATGTCAGGTCAGGTCATTTTCTGCCTGCGTTCACATCTAATGTGTCTTGTTTCATTTTGGTTGTAAAACTCATTGATTTATTTGATTGGAACCATATTCTTTTTGTCTGGTTTCTAACCAATAACCTGAAAACTATTCATACTCATGTCCATTTAAATACATTTTTTTAAGTGATGGCAAATGTTGCAAATTTATTAAAAAATGAAACATGTAATTTACAAAAAATTCCGAATTGAAAAGAACTTGACCAAAATTTGCAGAATCTCAGCAACGGTTCTGATGAAATGTTTAAATTACTATTCATTTAAATCTACGACACAATAAATGTGAGAAGAATAAAGGCGTCTAACACTCATCCCAACCCTTGTTTGGAACTGCTGTATTTTGTTATTATCTCAAAAGCTGACACATTTCTGAAGAGCCCTGCAGGTATTATTGAATAAATGCATTAATTGTGTTCATGAATATATAAACTGTTCACAAAAATGCAGTTTTCCGACCACATGAAAGCCAAACCACCGGTGTTTAATCTGAATCTAAAACAGCTGACAACATTCACAGTCATTTGGAGACTGATTACTTTTTAAATTAGTTTCTCGTTTCCCTTAATTATTTTGGCTGTGGAAAAGTATCTGCAAATTGGGAAATTCTGGCCATGAAAACTGAATTAACCACAACCTGAAGAATGTGTGAGAAACTTTATGTAAGTGGCAGAACACAGTTCATCCACTGTAGCTGGTATTATAGACTGGGCTGGATTCTGTTTAATGAGTCTGACCACAGCACAAATAAAATACAGGCGTCAGTGTCAATGTGCTCTCGTCTATTCTGACTTGACCATTCAGATCTATTGGTCTTGACAGTTTTCAGTTGACATATATTACATAGAGACAAGTATAGGACCTAAGCTGAAGGCCTGTCACGTTGCAAACTAATATGAGGACATAAGCATAGAAGTTATGTGTATCTATAATACACACACACAAATATACAGACAACAGCTTAACACCAGTTGCCTCTGTCTCCATTGCATTACATACACAGGAGCATACGATGTGCCTTTGAATACCATCTCTCCAAGCCTTTAATGATAACCTTGAACAATGCAATGCTGGTAATTGCTACATTATATCAATCAGTTCCATCCGGTGTGATTTCCTGTGAGTAGCCTGAGCTGAAATGACTTGTGTGTTCCGAACTGAGCATTTCAAACAGACTGCTGTATGCCTCAGCAGCAATCAATCATCCTTAATCCAAAACCAATTTACTCCGCCTGAAGAGGAAAATATCTTTTAATCTCTTGCTGACAATCCCTGATTGCAGTGCCGAGCTTTGGTCGACAGGCAAACTGCGTCGCTTGGAATGGGACGTTGATGTTGGCTTTGCAGTTGCCATCTTTACGTACACATGAATGAATAGTAGGTACAAAATTAGAGACTATTACGCAACATTTTTTCTTACAATCAGTCATCACTTAGTCCTAATGGAAGAAAACAACATGCAACAACAAATCGTGACCAGTTCCTGCTGGTGTTTATTTTTTAATGAGGAATGATTTTTTTTTTTCTGAACCAACACCTGGGTTTATTAGTTTAGCTGCTGAAACACAGCATGAAATACAGGGAAATGTAATTATCTGTTCCAGTCACTATTTAGTGAACAGGATCATATAAACATAAATCATAAATCACCAAAGTGCACAATTCGACTCAGTGTACCTGTGAAACACAGTTGTACTGTAGGTCACATTAACTCTACCTCACAGTATACCCCTGACATACAGCCATTTGTTCTGTACTGGGTTTGTTAACAGTATGTTGTTGTCCATCATTCAGAGCAGATAGTCATACTGATGCATTATAACTTCTGCCCTCTGAGTAGGAGTATGGAGGTATTTGAGACTTGCAGTGCATTACTGTATGCTGCAGTTTAGATAGCATTTATATCCACAGTACTTTTATTAGTGAACACCTGTGAGCCTCTGCATTCATGGCATTATGCATCTTATCAGACAACTTGTCATGCAGATGCTGGTTTTGTCATTGTATGGAGCAGTTTAGCTTTTCAGGAGGAGGACACCTCACCTGGCCCATTTCCTCATCAGGCACAAATTAATTTAAAAAGTGCTGTATGTTGCCATTAGAAGTAAATGTAAGTTTATATTTGTTTGTTTTACTGTAGAAGGAAGAAAAGAAAACATGTCAGTCTTATCAACAGTAATTCATGTCTTAGGTTAAGTTAATGTGAGTTAATGTGCAACACTGATTATTTACCCTGTCTTTTTTGCAGTTCATTGTTCCAATTTAGGCTACATTAAAAGCAAAGGCAATGTCAAAATGTTCAGAAAATAAACTACCAATCAGCTGGTTGAACAGAAACTGTCTGGATTTCAAAAGTCAGGTGAATATCATTATATTCACACACTTCTTATATATATATATATAGCCATAATTAAAAAATATGTTGTTTTCATAGCCATACGACAAGGAATAGCATATCTTGATATAGTAAAATTGTGATCCAATCTAAAATTTGTATTAACTCAGTTTAATAAATGCAACAAATTTGTTTTTGAGGTTGTGACGATGTTGTGTAAAATATAATTAACATTTTGCCCTATATAGATGAATGGAGAGATTAATGAAATATACACACTGAGTCTTCGTGGTGTAAGAACTGGACAAAGTACAGTAAAAAAAAAAAATCTATTTAGCAGACTAAAAGCTAAATTCTATGTAGCTATGTACTCTTGTGCCATGTATGCTAGATTTACTTTCACTGTTTTATTAGTATACCAATACTATACAGTATTTGTATATATTTGTGTGTGTATGTGTGGGAGTTTGTTTAAAAAGTGTGCATATATCATAAATATATATTCATGTGTGTATTTATATGTGTGTATTGATACTACATATAGTAATCTTATGGGGATAACATTGCTGACTACACTTCTTCTGTTTTTAAATCTGTTTAGTATTGATTTATCTTGGCTACACTTTAATGTGTTTCCATACAAATGCTTTCACAGCTTCTTAATTACCAATAGTCGTTTGCAAAATTCACCTTTGTAGTATTTTTCTGCTTTGATGTTGTATGTTAAGTATCTATTGTGCATGATTTGTGGCACTACTTTTTGAACTTGGCTTATGGGAAATGCCATTTCATTCAGCTTTGAACATCATATTAGGATTTATGGAAACAAACGTGACCTAAACTCAAATGTAAATTGTAGCACTTTGACAATGACACTACTGTATGTATGCGTAAAAAGTGATTGTAATGGACTGTAAATATACCGAGTTTGGTTGCAGATCAAGTTTGAGTGCAAAAACAGTTCATGAATTTTTAAAGATGTGGTCACTAAGTGAATTTTGTGTCAAAGCAATGAAAACCGATCCACCGTTTCGTTCGCAGCGGCTGACTGTGGTGCTGCGTGTGGGAAGAGTTATTTAAAAAAAAAAAAGTGAACTCAGTGTTAAGAAATTTAGAAGAAAGAAATTTAGGTTCCTACTTGTAAAAAAAATTTGTGTTTTTAACCAACAGCAGTGGTTTTACAACCCTGGCTTTAGAATTGGTTCCAGCAGCTTGAGCTCAGCAGCATGCTAGATTATCATCATGCAGTGATTTTCTCTGTATTCACAGCGCTAATGAGAGGACAGTAACAACAGTCACAGTCTCCTCTGGCTATGAAGAATAACATGTCAGTCATTTGCTCTAGTACATTTTCTTGCTGCAGTCTCTCTCTGAGCCCCACAGTAACCAAACTAATTGAGGGCCATATGTAAGCAAGTAGTTCTTGCTTTAGAGTGGCGCAGGGAGGGAGTCTTACAAATGAGCCCCCCCGGAGGGAAACACAGCAGAGCCACGGTCAAGCAGAACATCACTGCGACCGAGCGAGTCAGAGACACTTCACCCAGTGGTTTCAGCAGCCAACACTGAGCTGTGTGTGTTGGGCATGGCGGTGACACTTGTGACAGACTCAGGAATGTAAGCACTATATGCATGCAGCAGTGTAGAGGGGAATTACATGCCCTTATACTGGAACACAGTGAAAAAAACATATACTGGAGTAAAAAAAAGTTACACAAATTCTGTCAGGTCAGTAGTCTTGTTTGATTATTTACGTCAGGATAATTTTTTGTCATTTTTAACCTTAGTGTATTAAATGTCAGGAGTTTGAACTATGTGGGGAAATTATAATAATAATTTAGAATAAGATCTAT
Source organism: Trinectes maculatus (assembly GCA_016785345.1). Classification (NCBI taxonomy): domain Eukaryota; kingdom Metazoa; phylum Chordata; class Actinopteri; order Pleuronectiformes; family Achiridae; genus Trinectes; species Trinectes maculatus. Next base: position 132,366 of record JAFBJQ010001618.1, on the reverse strand, counting down.
TGTCAGATTGAGGAGAGGCTGAGTATTATACATAGAACTACATTGGACATAGGACATATACATAGGACACTTGGGTTCCTTATATTCAGCTTGTTAGGGTTCCCAAATATTAAAATTTAATGTTTACAGTGTTATTCACGGACACATGTTTGCATTATGAGCGTGAATACCAAATTAAAAAGATGTTATGTGATTAAATTGGGATTAGGATTAGAATTAGAATTAGAATTATTGCACAAAAATGCTCACAGTCTCCTGTTCTGATCCTGACTTGAGTTACATAATAGCCAGAAAAGTATTCTGTAGCACAATTATGATCTTAAAGCTAAGCTTAAAGCTTTCTGACGTTCAAAAAACTACATCTGTTCACATTACATTACTGTGTATTCCATTACACAGTAAATTTTATGATAAGCATGTACATTTCTTTTTTTACTTTTGCTCCAAACCATGCTTAATGAGGTTAGTAATGTTGACCTTTGACACCAAAATCGAAACAATTAATAACTGTCTTCAAGTTGCATCTAATTTGAAAAAAAAAAAACCCTTAGCATTGTGGAAATAACACGCAAAAAATCACCAAACAAACTTCAAATTTTAAAAACCACATGTGGCTGCATTTGCCACTCAGTTGCCACTCTATTGCTCTACAACATGGCAAAAATGTGAAATAAATAGTGTTAATGTGCAATTACAATAAGTCGTGTAGAATTCCAGAGAGACAAATAACTTCAGTAATGTGCATTGCCAGCACAACAAGCTGAAACTGGTGCCATCAGCAGGTAATCATTTTATTTAACTGCATTCATGCAACATTTAAACAACACAATTTCAACAAAGAAAATGAGTCAGTGTAACCTTTAAATATTATTAAAACGTCTCGAATAAAGAACAATAATAGACAATGTATTTGAGGAAATTGACTTTTTAAATGTAGGTAGTATAAACTGTAATTGCAGGTGGTTATTAGCAGTAAAATTGCTATCAACATAATAACAGCAGTTTCATTTGAAGCGAGCAGTAAGAGACAGTGGCTCTTAAGAGAAAAGATTAATTTTCCTCAGTGTAAAGTTAATTTCACATTATTATTTTCAAATTACTATTTTTAAAGTTGTCTTGACAAAACTTTTACATTACCTTGCAAAGAAATTAAATGTAAAAAAATGTAAATATTATAAATGTGCCAAAAAATGTACAAATATGCAAATTATTCATGAATAATCTCATGATCTATATTTTATATGAGAGTTCATAATACTCCCCCTGACATTTGTCCTTCACAATATCATTGATTGTGTTATGGTAATAGTAATCATGTATTTCTGCTACTTCTCTGGTGTCAAGTGTCAGGCCGATATATAAACAGGACCCAGGAGCAGAGACTCTTTTCACAGTCTTTATTAAATACAATCTCTTTTTCCAGAGTGACAAATGAAGAGCTATGAAACTTGACTAAACTCACTTTTAACCTAAAGCTACTATGGAAATACAAAACACAACATCTACAAAAAACGCTCCAAAAGGGAGGAAAACTTATCTGCGATAAGTAGTACAAAACAAATTCACTCTAACAAAAAACGCTCCAAAAGGGAGGAAAAACTAACAGACTAAGGCAAAACTAAGGCTATGACAAGAAAACACAAAATATCAAAATTACAAACAAAACTCACTCTTAAAGAGATAAATCGACTTACGTACTGCGATTGCAAAGACTATGGCTTGGAAACAGAATGCTCATGATATCTAGTCAACGGACAAAGACACACTGGAACAAGACAAAGGGAAACGCAGACTATTTAACACATGAAGGTAAGGGGAACAGGTGGAAACAATCAAGGCGGGGATGACAATCAGACCAGTGGGAAACACATGAAGGGAAGTGGGAAGTGACCTAAAACGTGAGGGGGGTAGGGTTACAAAATAAAACAGAAAATCACATGACAACACAGACAAGACATGACATCAAGTGGCAACAAGTTATGACCCAAATGGAAAACCTGCAAAAGCTGCTGTTGAGGATCCTGATCAGATGCAAGAAACATCGCAACTAGCTCCTTGGATGTGGAAGATCACAGACTTTACTCCAAGTTAACCTCCTATCTACAAGGGTGAGTCCAAAGCTGATCTGGTGAAACAGTCATTGGTTGTAGGTCTGGGTCACTGCGGTACATTGATATTAACTTGTTTGTTATGAACAATCCACGTGAAGCCCCTATAGGTCTGACTCCAAGATGATGCTCTAGTTTTCTTGGACCAGAAAAAGTAGAAAAAAATTCCGACATAGAACCAATCATTTAGATTTTGTGTGATGAATTTAGCTTGGGATACTCGACTAAAAAATGGTACCTTCTGCAGCTCCTTAGGATCACTAGTACACAAACCCATGACAGCAATGTGGCTTTTCTTATGGTTGTTGTTTTGTGTCTCGGGACTAATGTGTTGCTATTACTGTAAATTGGGAATGATACCAATTTACAGTTTCCTTTAAAGGAACCCTTTCTGTGTTATCTGCCTTTGCTGTAACAGCCTATAGCACACATTGGAAATCCCATGGCCAAATTCCTACAACTTCATCCCTTTGTAAAACTGACTCCCTCTCACTTACCGTTATTCTTTATTTAAGTTTTACTTCATGACTTTGCAGTCTAAAATTCAAAGAGTCCATCCCTCAAGCGTACGAATAAAAGCATGAAGAGAGCAACTTTCAAGGCATCTGCCTTTTTGGATACTGATAACCTCATAGAAACTCATGTAAGATCCAGAATTGAAACTTTCACCCTCCGTAGTGTGTAACTTTCTTTAGTAAACTAAAAGTGTTGAGTGTTTACAATGATTACCCAGTGTAATCTTATTGAAATGTTGGTCTGTTGTTGGTATGACATCAGGTGTGGTTGAGAAAACAGGGCTCAACCTGCTGAGTGAAAAGCCACTGCAAATTGCAATAGAATCCAAACATCACTGAGACCTTGTTGATGAGGAGGTCATCTAGGACCTGGCTGGAATACCACTGTGGTTATTCCTCTATTATCCAATTAATGTTGCAGCATCGTTTCCTTTTATTGATTCATAGAGGAGGTCAAAGTTTTTATAAGACGTATTAACGCACATTGACTGGATGAGTAATGAGGTGAGCGGCTGCCAGAGAAGAGGGCACACGGTGTCCTCTGTCCCAAACAGCCTGCCCACCTTCGCTTTCTCTGGTTTTCAGCTTCCCAAGCGCAGGAATCGTTGATTAAGAGGAGGCTTGTGGGTGGCTGTTTTACTCCCTATTGATCCCCAGAGCCCAACTTTCCATCATGCAGAGAAGGCCAGGGCCAAAGACGACAGCTAATTAAGATGGCTAATCACTTCATTTCACAACGGCTGCAGGCTCTGTCACTCTTCTTCCCTGCATCTGTTGTTTGGTATCAGTGACATGCTCAACAACAAGATCTGCAGTAATGGTGAGAAAATCAGTGTAGTTAGCGTACGTCTTTGGAACGGTCTCCAAACCTTGACAGGGAGACCAAGCTGTAGCAAAGCCAAAATAAATGTCTGAGTTGACCATGATACTGCCTGGCATCTTCTGAGCAAAATTTAGCCATAAACAGATTTTGCTTATGTTATTTAAAATTACACAACATGTATCAGTAGCGGTACATCAGCTGGTAAAGAAACACCAATGATGTTTATCAATGATATAGAAATAGTGTGTAAATAGTAGTGAGGACGAATGATGTCAGATCAGAAAAGTCAAATCTAAAAAAATATATTTCTAATAGACATATTTTTAGAAACAGGGATCATTGTCTTTTTTTAATGCTGAGGTATTTTATAAGTAGCAAAATAATTTTTGCAATTAAATAATATCCAGTCCAGAATTTAACTGGTGCCGCTTCTACAATGTACATTGTATTTACAGTGCAGTACATTCACTACAAATTATTTTTTTGCAGACATACAAATAATTGTAAATTGTCCCATTTAGACACTCATGCAAACCAACAGGCTACCCAGTGCCACGATGAGTGTGGTCTTGTCATCTTGTGACCTCCTTATGCTGCGAATTTTCCGGGTTTGATGAATCCATAGCACCATCAAACCAGAAATTAGGAAAATAGCTCATGCTGCTTTGGGATTGAAAACACCCTCGGGATGGAGCGAGAGCTTTCACTCAAACTCGACGCACAGCGGGCGATGACATGATTGATGTGCAAGAAAACACAAAAGACTCAAAAGTCTTTACATCTCCCTTTGTTGTCGACTTTTCTTTTGTATTTTATTGTATTATCGCAAAAAGAGAGTGAGAGAGAGAGTACCCATTATCCTCCTTCATGTTTTAATTGACTACTCCCTCAGAATGCTGGGGGACCCCTGCATAACAGTCTGCTAATCGCACTGTGATCATCACACCCCAGCCCAGACTCTCTGTGCCAGTTGTGACGCCAATTCCTGTGGCAGCGACTAGTCCGGTCCACGCAGATGAGATGTTGTGCAGTAAGAAAACAGGAGCAGGCAGTCACCTCACTCCATTTCAGAATCACTCTCTCTGAGGTATTGGATTCAGCTTTTTAGGTCGGGAGGAGTTTGATTATTTGATTCTTAGAGACTGGTAAACATTTCAGTTCAATTCCAAAAACGTTATTTGTTCCCAAGAGGCAATTGAAAGGCACGTAGAGCAATTGGTACAGTCTCATCCACTCAATCTGGTGGATTATATTTATGCACAGCAGGCACAGGTTCACCATTTGCCATTTTTTTCTTCTTTTTTTTCCATACCAAAGGAATATTAATGACAGGGATGCCTGCCTGGAACGCCAACCTCAGCCCTGGTGTTTCATTTGTTTGCTCTTTTGACCAATCTGAGTGGTGCGTTCGGATAAACATAGTGGAGTTAAGCCCCAGTCAGCGCTTATGAAAGTGAACTGTTAGGGAATGATTTCCCATCTGGATTCAGCCTAGATAAGCAGTTTGTAACTGCAGCTGCTCGTATACTGTTGACTGCATAACAGTGCTTGTCTGTGTATGTGTGTGAGTTTGAGGCCAAAGCATTGCCACCATCCGACCTTTGCTGGCTGATGCTGGAACGTTGCTGCAGCTCAATTGTGGAAAGAATAACAGAAAAATTCTGACAAGCATGTGAGAAGTTGAGTTGAATCACACCGAGTTGTGCAACACACAAACTTAGCAAGAGATTATAGCTGGAGTCACTTCACAACAGGCAGATCCACCAGGGAACTAATCGAAAAAGGAGAAACAGGAAGCGGAATAAAGAAATTGCAGAGGATAAGGCTGAGAGATCCACACATGGGGCTTTGTCATCTTCTGTAGCCATTTTGACATTCTCTGTCGTCTTTTGCTCCTCTCAGCTTGGCTAAAGGCTGTTTTCAAATGCACTCCACTCATCGCGCACAGGGAGGATGAGCAAGGGAACGCGCCAGGGTTCGAAAAACCAAAATAGTCGAGGAAAATCTGATATTTAATATCCTTACATGTCAAGAATCAGTCGTCGACACACACTGTGGGTGACACAACTAATGGGCATTTAGCTATTGTTACTATTACTGTGCCGCTGCTTCAGAGACCTATGTTGAAATTCTCCAAACTGGATGACACTGTGGCTGAAAAGGCTGAGAGAAAGAGAGAGAGTAAGATAATTGGACTCCTATAGATGGGGAAAAACTGCAAGATGTGGCAAATTGGAGCGACGGGCCTCCGCGTCAGGACGTATTAAATAGAGCTAGGTCATCTGTAATTATGCCCCCGTTGCAAGGGGGAGGACATATGATCATTGTGTCGCAGTTTTGGGAGCTTTTCAATCTCCATTTTGATGCGAGCACTTGGGCCACCAAGAGGAAGCCCGCCACTGCTGACTCAGGCACACTTCTCTTTCATTTCTGAGATTGTTTTCACCACATTGAGAGCCGATTGGCTCGTCCCCTCCACCTATGTATACACAGTACGGGCAGATGGCTTTCCCCCAGAGTCTTACCCTTTCTTTCTTTATTGGTAGCGGCACAACCGCTAAGAAATGGGATGCATTCAGGATGCCCTTCAGTCATTTGCTTTAAAGCAAGGAGCAAATAATATCCGCTTAGGGGAAACTTCACAGAAACAGTTGACTTGGAATAATTGCTGCAAACAAATGAGCTCTTGACGGTCCATTAGGCCAAGCATTGTTCCCATCAAACGGTGTGTGATACTGAGAGTTGCTCACAGGGCCTCTGTGAAACAGATGGGACCACAATGTTCGCATTTCAACTTACTTATTCAGACACTACCAAAGGCCTGTATGACTACCTCAGCATAGACAGACACACTGTAGCTTGTGCAGATGTGCTGATTTGTCATACTTTGATAATGTAATATGGAGGTTAAAAGGATAGTTTTTTGTTCTTATGCATTAGCACACTTTTATTGCTTGCACACATACATTGTGCTTGTGTGTTTGATTCTGAGAGGACAAACTGATCTCACCATAGAGGATACAGTGGTGAGTACTGTTGCCATTACCAGCAATTAAAACCTCTGGGCTGACTGATAATCAGTATTTTAGGCCCCAAGTGTGCAGGCAGCAGTGGTTGTGGCATTGATTCAACATTCTTCTTCAAAGGAATGAAAGGGAAAGCTTGTTTTAAAACCTTATGTCCTTTGCAAACAAGGTTTCAGACACAGTGATTTACTGTAAGTCTGTTGACAAACCAAGTACTTGCTTTGTCCTCATTATTTAAACTATTGATAGACATATGTGGATTAGCAGTCTAATGTTTTTCTGATGTTGGAAAAACAATAATAATTTAGTTTGAATTGCTTTAACTACCAGTTTTTAACAGTAGCAAAGGAAAGTTGAATAGCATGAAAGGAGATACAGTATGTGGTTTCTCAGTGGCTGACTGAACAGTCAGCAAACCAATCAAAATAGTATTGTTCAGGAAGAAAATACGTTTTGTGACCATTCCTGTAGGAGAGAATTTCATTAATATAAATGGTGAAAAGGACAGGGCCTTGAATAGATCCCTGTGGAACACCTGCTGTAACAGACAGGACACCACTCAGTCTAGATGCTTATTGCACAGTGCCAAAGGATATTGCATTTACATTCTGATGTGTTTAGATCTGTTTTTCGTCAACCTTCCTATCTAAGGGATGCAGGAGTCTTTGTCTGTTATTTTATTAAAAGTACTTGTTTTAGTTGGAGTGAATGTCCCAAGGTAGCATGGTTAATCATTTGGCCCAGTCAAACGGCTTTAAATACCCAGAAAATGCAGTGTCAAATGCAGATAGGTAAGACGCTTGTTTAAACAGCAACAACACCAGTGTTGCCTGTTCTGTTCATGTGTTCCAGTGTTCCTGTGAGTGTGCATGTGTTTGCGCGCGCACGCAACAGATATTAGGAACAGCTGAATGAAGGAGTGAGTGGATTGCCATTTTAATTTTTACAGAGATCAAATTAATTTTTGAACAGGTGAAACTCAAGGTAGTGGGTCAGAAACTAATTACAGGAATTAATTTTTAAAAAATCACTAGTTCCAGTATTTGCAACATGGAAGCTGCAGTTTACCACATAAAATCATGTCATTATTTTAAATAAAATTTGATACATGGTACGAATCCAAATTTATGCCGTTCATAAAATCCATGCATGAGCACAGAAGAACCCCTGCAATACTTGCAAATGTTCCCGCAGTTCGTGAATAACAAGGATATGTGAAACGTGTCACTGATAGCACTGTGCATAAGCAGAGTTTGCAGATTACTTTTGTGGTGCACAGCCAAGGTTTCTGACCCTTTCAGGGCAGCACGCAGGTGAAATCTTTTTTTTCTTTTTCAGTTTTCTTTTTTTCTTTTTCAGTGAATTTGGTTTGGAGGAAAACAACAAGTTAAACTTTTTTTGGCTAATTCCAGTATTTAAATTTAAAATTAAAATAAATATATTGGTGAACACCCGGCCAACAGTGAAGTGAAAAAGTAGAATAAATTGTCTGTTAAATTATAGCGATGTAGAGATAGAAATATTAGAATAAATATATATATATACATATATATAACAATTTAGTTGTGTGAGATGGCACATATACATATTTATTTATTCAAAACAAACATGACCCCATACCCTGGACCATGATGTGCGAGTGTGTAGATTGGGCTTGTATCCATGTGTGATAATGATTTTGAGAATTTCCGAGAGAGTTGTTTAGAGGGCTGCAGCAGGCATCGCTCGCAGACTCCTCAGCTTCGATTATGTATCCTCGTTTATTCAATCACCACATTGCTCCATCGCTGACATTTGGTCAATAGTGCAATCTTCTGGTGATCAGAATATGCCAGACCATCCACTCCACAGAATTCCATTAGTTTTCCCTTCAGATTGATGCACTAAAACTAGATATTGAGAGAGAAACAACAATTCAATGACTGTCTGACACTTCTCTTTTTTCTGGCATCTGAGTTAAATTGATCAAAAAGTCAGGGTCAACAGTTTATACATGTTATAGATGATTGTGCATTCACTATATTTAGGATTCATATACAAGATCTGCTGAACGTACACAATTATATACCTCAAAAAATTACCGATACACAGGTTCACATAACTAACAACTACAATACGTGTAAGTAGATAACGCACAAGACCTATAATTGTAATTATCCTTATTGTGCACACATATTTAGCACACTGAGTTCTAATGAATGAAAGTAAGTAAACGCTGGGATTTAATAACAGGTTGAACATCCTATTACAGCGATAGCCTCAAACAAGTGGTTGTTTAGAAAATGTATTTCAATTATCAGGGCCATTGTCCTGCTACATTGGCCAACCACTACTTCAGCCAGCCTGAAATAATCCTACTTGCTTGATGAACTGCACCTGTTTACACAAATAACTAAACATGCAGTTCAGTCAATAAAAAGAGCAAATTGTTTTAAGGTCTAATTTTGTTGTTTAATTTGTCTTTAATTTGTCTTTAACGCTTCCACTAATCCATAGAGCTTTGTGGGGTCAGTCGTGGTTCATGTCGTAGGACATTTCAGAACAAATGGTTTTCTACATTATTCTTAATGAACTGAAGTTCAGACCTTAAAGAGGAGGAACACACTCTCATATAACACAAAAGTTAATTATATTAAAGTTGATAGTGTGGTTGAAGTTAGGAAAGGGGACTTTAAATACACTTACAATAAAAAAAAAACACTTGATGATTGAGGAAAGACTATAGCTATTGATAAAACAAACTAATGATGTACAGCAGTCTTGCATATTAAATTCTGATACCTTTGGCCTTTTTATCTTCTCTGCTGCGCCATTGCTACATTGCCCCTCCTTTGTGATTCCTAAAGTGGAGTGTAAACAGATGTAGGTTTACACCTGTGTACACACAGAAATAAGTGATCCGTTGTTTTTCCAAGGAGGACACGCGCGACAGAAGCTTGTGGAATGCAGACTTTGTTCGATCAGATCTGTGCAAACAGTTAATCTGAGCAGGTGACGACCCAACACACACATCACATCAGTGGTCTGTTATAAACAGCTAATGTACCTCAATGGGCTGAGCCATGGAGGCAATGAATTTAGGCTTTTTAAACAATTAACTTTTCTTTGGCATCTACTGCTGTGGAGACAGAATGCGCAGTTCCATGGATCATCACAATGTGAATATTAAAAGGAACCAGCTGAATAAATTAATTCCCTATACCCAGCTGGGTGGACTTAGCAGCCATAGCTGGTGACAGACGACGAGATCAAACCAGATCTGGTTCAGATACTGTATGTCATGTCACATATCACAAATTACTGTCCGTTCGGTTGATGATAAAGTTACCCACTTTATATTTTTTAGAAACTAGTGATTTTAATTGCTACATTTTATAAGCTGTTTTATTCATGTCCATGCATTTTATTTACTGTAAGTATATGCTGAGACTGGACATACTGCAGTTGCCATGCTTTTCATGTTGGGGTGACACAGCACAAGAACACACACCATTGTGTCAGAAATGAAAAATATATGCATATGTAATGTTTCACACAGAATATTTTCTAAGAAACATAAGTCAGGATCCTTGTTAATTAACAGCTCTCGGCCAATCAGCAGTGGAGAACCAGAGAACAGGAAGCAGAAGCGCTAATGAGCAAACCATGCGCAATGACATGTGCGCCGCCAGCTCGAATCTGCCATGTTTTCACCGAGTGAAAACACAACCCCAGCCCCTCGCACAATCAGCAACAAACCATGATCCATCAAATCACTTCATCTGTTTGACTGGCGCAGGGCCAACAAACCACAAACACACTGCCAGAAACATCACATGGTAAGAACTGGAAAACAAAACTGTTGCATACTGACATTATCTACTTCATTGTAACATTTGATCACTGTAGATACAATACACCATGGTAATAACAACACAGACAGTCCATCAACTGAGTGACAAACAACACTGTCATTACAATGACAACATAATTTCCTTATTCCTGCTTATTATGCATACAGAAAGAAGTATAACAACACAACTTGAGGGCTGAGTCAGGTTTATAGTTAACTGCTCCACACTATCAAAGATGATGTTAACCACTGGATGATGTAACAACTTTCCTTCATAAGACTTTAAAATTACCATTCTCTCCAAGGTCAGTTGCATTCTACCAACTAGAAAGAGCTATGAGAGCACAAACCTCCATCAGTGCACAATTCTACAATGTTAAAGTGAGCGGGGGGAAATATGGTTTCCCTCTTTGACAATGTCCCAAACAAAAGTGAATGAAAATTGGTTCAAGTAGTCTTTGAGAAAGACGACAAACAAATTGCAACGACAACAGAAACTCCTCAGCAGAGGTAAAGATTCCTATAAAACCAATCCCGACTGGTTGATTCTACTAGACAAACAAAAAGACGCCAGAGATCAAGTCAACAAAGCAACAGGTGCTCAGATCTGAAGAGGGCTCTGAGCCTTCTCATTATCAACCTGAATCATCTCATCAAATGGTTCACGTTTCTCAACATGGCCCTTTAAGGGTCAACATGAGGCAAACTAATCGCATAGAGCTATCAGTCCCAGGTCTGCCTTTCCTCAGTCGCACCGTTATATCCCATCAACTGGCACAGCTACGACGGCTTGTGGGAAAGTGTATGTAGCACTGTGTGACACTGTGTGTGGAGATGTTCTCACACTGGGCACAGCCCTGAAGCCAAACATTAATAATCGAAATAAACAATTCCAAGCTGTTGCGCATTCCTATGCCTGAATACATAACTACGACGTATTAATCAGACATGCACCCCTTACTTCGGTGCTTTAAAGTAATTTAATTAAGTTTGATCACGCAGGTGTGCACAAATAAATAATTAAATTATTATTATTTTGAACCTATAATTATTGTTTGCCTGTGAAGTGTCAGGAAGTTGTGAAAGACGACACTTGACTCTGACAGTCCAGGAATCAAAGCTATTCAGTTTGCTTGTGTGTAAGACAAGGAACTGCATCGAATCGTGATATTTGAGAACCTCGAACCCGGGAAAGCTTGTCATTTTTCTGTTGGTCGGCTAATCGATAAATCGACTAATCACCGGAGCTCACGGAATGACATAATCCAATGATTTACGATGATTGTTTGTTCTGCTCTAGTTATTATCATCCCTCCGCCCCACACTCAGCTACTCTGATACAACTGCTGAGAATTATGATCTATTTTTAATAAGAGCATGAAAATAAAAGGCCTGGTCATTTAATAATCTGTCAGGTCTGACCATAAATGAACTGGACTTAGCACCCAACAATGGGTCTAACCTGAAAGTAAAACCTTTAGTCCTTCAATCAATACCTGATACCTAAAAGAGCATAATGAGTGACAGTCTGTTTGTTAGTGGTAGTTATCTCAATGTCTCCAATTAAATATGTTATTCATGGTAAAGCGATCACCCTTGATATCTTTAATCTTGATGCTTCTAAGCAAGACAAGCAAAAAAAGTTGCAGACAAACAACAAAAGGCAATCAAGGACATATAAACAAGTTAGCAAAAAAAAACAAACAAAAAAAACCAAACATATATGTGAGTTTGTGCTGCCTATAGAGATCTAATAATGAAGGAACCTTAGACTTTGGTATTGCTGGTATTGCCTCCCTCCCAGTCCCACCGTATCAATTGAGGCAATCAGAGTTTATTCCAAAGGCTGGGGTTGGACACCGGGACCTTATTTCCAGATAGAGGCCTGGCATTATCATTCATATTAAACAATAACCCAATGGCACTTATTTTCAGAGAACAATATCAGCAGTTAATCAATAATGCATCCAGGGTTCAATTTGAAATTGATATTCTGCTTGCAGTTAATATCGTGTGGCTACTCAGCTATAGCTTTGTGTCTATGAAGAAATTACCTGGCTAAATAATCAAATGCTATAGTGTGAGTGGCTGCTACACAGCAGATATTTATCTCCCGGGAGGACAGCTTAATACGGCAGGAAATATTAATATAAGAGGAGGACAAGCAAATACTTGTGGAGATAAGATGACTGCTATCAAGCAGCTAAACGATGTTTCGACGACCACATGTCAATAATGGGAAAGCTTATGCATTTGTAAAAGTTCTGCTTTATTGCCGATTTACATAGAAATTGCCTTATTTTAGACTAAGTAAAGACTTCTTTCATTCAGTTATTATTGCTCTTTAGCCAAGGTCTGGATAGGATATGGTATTGATTGAGAGCATTTCTGTGCTAGTGCACTGCACTGATGGAGCAATTTTCAGCAGTTAAGAATGGCCGCGCCATTCTGTTGTTACTTATGAGAGGTGGTAAGTAACACCAAGAACATTTTACTATGGCATTTGTGCTGTAGTTGTATTTTTATCAATTTTCCTGAAACTATACTACTATTTTATATACATATACTGCTGATTTTACACATAGTCATAACAGTTACTATATATTTTTGTTGTTTGCGGCAAGTGAATGCAAACGTGTTGATTCACATTTTGAGTGAGGGGGAAACATTTAAATCATAATAATATTTGCTTGTGATCAGTTTGTAGAGAACATTCGGGCTTACTCTGATGCTTGGTGTGATTGATCAGTGCGGACTGAAAGGTGCACACAATCATCATGTCAAATTAAAAAAAAAAAATCTATAACATATGATGACGTTTTGAAATCTTCATTTGATCTTCATTTAAGTAACCCCGGCATATGATGCTGCTAGCATACTGCGCGTCAGACCAAAAATAAGACGCAGCAGTTGGATGTCTCCAGTGTCACAGTGTAACTGTGTGGATACACATAATCACTTTGCCAGCATTCATTCCTCAGTTCTTCTCTTGTGCCATTTTAGAATTATAGTTTGAGGTCATTTTTTCTATGTTGTGAACATATTGTGTGTCTGCTCTAGATGCTTTTAAAAAGCCCCTCTGACTCCACTACACAATAAAAGCCAGTATTGTAATGTGGTCCATCATAAGCCCATATGGTAAATGAGTGGAATACTCTGTGGCAGGAGATGTGTTATCCGTGTAAATAGTGTGGCTGGCGACATGCATGAAATACAGCTGCCTCCATAGACCCCCACAAATGATTATTGATGAAAACATAATGGTGGATTGTGCTCTCCCTCTGAGGCTCAGCATCTCCACACAAAGACCATAAGAATAATTATTATTTCAACAGAACAAATATTACCCCTTGGGCTCCAATTATTTTCATGCATTGGCTCCTTCAGTGTCTGACTAGATGCTTGAAATGGTGAAAAAAAAGTGTTTTGCTTCCACCCTGTGTGTAAAAACTGAGCTGCTATGTGATGCATAATGAGGCTAGGTCATGGAGATGTGGACATGATGTATTCACTGTATGTCACTTCCACACAACCAAACGCGTGAAGCAAGACAGGAAGTGAAGGGAATGAGTTTGATTGGTACGAAATCAGGAAGGATGCTTTAGGTGCCAGTTTGTGCCTGGAAAAAAAAACCCCATCTTGTTTTGATCCATCTCCTTTACCCTGCAGGTGACGAATGTGACACATGTCCAAATAGAATTACAAATTCAAATCCCAAATAAATGTCCGTTAGAGAAGGGCCCATGCCTGTTTTGCATTGGAATCATTAAATCTCTTAGTTCACCCCTGGTGACAATTAAGGCAAAAAAAAATGTTTGTTTTTTTTACTTGTAGTGGCAGCACATCCACATTGAAGTTATGTAACTTTGTTAGATGAATGTATTTTGGACAGTGGAATAAGACAAAACTGGCCTGTCATCACTATTGGAGAATATGTTTCGAGCGAATCAACACTTATTCCTGTTTTAGCTCCGTTTTAGTCTCCACCAAACTCCAGAGGGAAAAACAAACTACCACTGTAGCAGCATCCTGCTCCACAATTTATTTAAATCTTTCACTGAAAGATGACGAGTTTTGTAGAGGTGGCACAATGAGCTGGAAGCTCTGTCAAGTTGAGGTGAACCATAAGAGTTAATGATCTATCTATCTATCTATCTATCTATCTATCTATCTATCTATCTATCTATCTATCTATCTATCTATCTATCTATCTATCTATCTATCTATCTATCTAATTAAATCTAATGGAAATATGTAACATGTTTTGAGCATAGACCCCCCCCACCCCCCACCCAGGGGGCAATACTTTGGGAACCACTGACTTAAACTAACACAACTTAACTATGGGGGGTTGTAGCAGAACTGACAAGGTCAATTTAATTTATATGCAACTTTGGATTAGATGATTTACGCAGAAATTTAGGACTATATAAAAAGGAACATATTTGGGTTTTTTTTTTTTAGTGCACATACATTTTGACATACATATTGGGCCATTATTCATGCAGCAACAGCTAAATCGGTGATTGACCCATTTAATGCAAAATGACCGAACGCAACAGCATGGCTGATCGAGCCAGCTTTTGGTCGATGCAAAGACGGGTATCATCAAAGACAGAGTAAAGTTTGTTCCAGCTAATTGGCAGCAACATAAAAGAGAGATTGAGCAGCATTGGAAGAAAAACCTCCAAAAATCTTTTTCTAGCTTTTTTTTTGCTTTTTTTGAATTTGTCTGTTTCATACGGCAAAAACAAAGCATTTGCTCGTTAATGATGAAAGCGCTCCATAACTCCCATGTTGATTGACGATCACTGAGATGTATGACACCTCTCAACTTGTCATAGAGGAGTTATTTGTACTCTGCTGCGATCCATTCTGTGAGGAAAGACCAGATGTCCCATCTTAATTAGGCCAGCAGTGATGTTTTTAATGACTTCTAGCCCATTACAGGCGACAGTCGAGTTTTCAGATCTTCCTCCTGTCACTCCTGTGGGCCCGCTGCTCTTTGTCTCAGGCTGGAATGTGAATTTTGACACATATATATCCTCCAAAGACAGTCAGGGAGAGAGTCAACATGCTTGTGTGTGTGTGTGTGTGTGTGTGTGTGTGTGTGTGTACAGGCATGCACACAAAAAAATGAACACCGAAGACAAAGAGTTGTCGAAAACACAGTTGAAAAAAAAAATTGGAGCAACTTTCCCTCATGTGTTCTACGTTCGTTCGGCGTGCACACTTCATTCATGGGAACGTGGGCATGGATTATAAAATATATTTAATTCATGGTATATAAAGCTGGAAAAGTAGGCCATCGTAGTTGATGCAGGATGTGCTGTGTGTGCTCCTTAAATAATAGTGCAAAGGAAGGAAAAAAAACACACCCTCCAAGGATCCCGTGTAGTTCTCTCTCTAAGGTTTTGAGTCAGACAACACCTTCTTTTCCCTTTCTTCCTTTCCCTTTGGCTTCATCCCTCTTTATTCTGGTTATTCTGTAGTTCTGTTCCCCTACTCCCCCTCTCCTCCTCATTTTTTTTTTGAGCAGTCAAGACTCTGTAATACTGTCTTATGTCTTCTCGCATTCGCTTTAACCAGATCACGGCTCAAAAAAATCGCTCCCAATGAAATAACATCAGAAGAGGCAGCTCATTTTAGGGCAGCAGATCAAATATGGATGCCGCCTATTTGCAGTGGCTTCCTGCTCCGTGACGTGCCGCACTTATGACATCTGCATAAGCTGCGTGGGAAGAAGCTGGGTTGACCAGACGCACCTCATTTCTCCTCTTTTCTGTAGCACGTGAAGCACCTAAATGTAAAGTTTCTGAACAAATGTTATTGCTTGCTCTAATGAGGGTATAAAATGTAATTAATATTTTAGAATAAGTCCTATTTTTCATTTCTGAAACCCACTGTGGGGCTTCTTTTCAAAGGGTTTCAGTCGAGACCCAATGGGAGATTCAATTGACTTTAATCTTGCATTCGTTTGAAAATTTGAGCCCATTAGTTAACTTTGCCTGCTCCGTGCAGTTTTCATTGCATTTCAATGAAGCCGCTTTCCTGTGGTGTTAAAACACTAATAGATGCTTCAAATAGCAAATGAGAGAGGGGGAATATGGAGCATGAGAGAGAATAAGAGAGGGAGGAAAAGGGAGACGTGGGAGAGGAGGAGATGGTTAAACAAGTCGAAAATATTATTATGAAACATCCATATTTTCAATTTGAACATCACACACACACACACACACACACACATGTGCTTATACCTTAGGGGAATGGGAAACCCAATCCATTTGGCGAGGTCTATGATCATAATGTTACATGGTCCACCTTTGACAACCTATCAGCTGCATCCACATATCCAGGAAATCATATTGTGGTCAGAGCAATGAGAGGTCAAAATGATCATAATCAAATAAAGGAATGAGGATGGGACCTGAATAATTCTCTTTGATGTCAGGTGACCCATCTGAAGGGACACGGTCTCTTTTACACAGCTCGGTGCTGCTTCTCACCCGCTCCCTGCTCTTTCTGGGCAGCGTCCACATGTCCCTCTTTCACCTGCTGTCACTACACTGAGCCGGAGCCAAACTTAGGCGATATCTCCACCTAAGGCTTGCTCATTTCCACTCAGTATGATGGATGTGAATGCTCCTCATACTGTATATCCCCTTTAGACTTTCGGTTCTGAGCATCGCAGAAATTGCCTTTTTGTGGATTCATGAGCGAGGGCATTGAAAACCTCCCAGCAGTGCTTTCACCAAACATTTTTCAAAAGGTGTTTGTGTCACTAAGCTCATCTAGCTCTCCTCTTGGCCAGTTCCCTCCAACCAGCAGCCTCACCCAGCCACAATAGGCAAAGAGGCCTATGGGGCGGTCAGTTGATGGGACCGTATCCGCTCTGTCCACTGCCTTAAACCAAGTGTCATTATGCTTTTCAGCGCAGGATAAACAGCTCTCTTTTTCACTCTGAATACCCATTAATGAAAAGTAGGTCAAGTGCAGAGCTCTAAAAGGAATGCCAAAAACTCTCCCGCCCTTGGACTAACCCAAACTGCAAGCCTGACCCCCGTGGAAAGACGAGTGGAGGAGGTAACTCTCTCCAGCGATTCGTCACGCCGCTTCCCAGCAAAGCTCTGGCTCCCGTTAAACGTATGTACACATCAAAGGAAACGATGAGGACGGCTATTTCGCAAGCACCCTTGACATTGTTCGGTTACTTAAATGCCTCTCCCGCTGGTGAAGCAAAGCTGCGTCAAAGGGAGCCGAGTCAACAGATGTTATAGAAAGGCCAGAGTATCCCATGGATTTCGTAGAATCCGACTTGGTGGGGTTTGTGGGATCTCTCCAACCTCAGCACGGTCCATCCTCAAATGAAAGCTCATGTTGTTGCTTCTACTGCCTCTGTTTAATCAAGCAGCCCCCCTCTTCCCACCCTCTCCAGCATCTTCACAAGGAACTGACACAATGCTGGACTAATCCCACGCCCTGCTTTGGGATATGGCACCCACACAGTCAAATGAGCAAACAAAGAAGCCATAGTCCTCTATACTGGATTATAGGGGTATAGGAATAATGGTGGGCCAAAAATACCCACTCTGTAAGTATGGCAGCTGTTGGCTAACCACTGTCACACCAATCCAAGTGTCTTAGGCTGCCTGAGCCCTGCCAAGCAGAGCCTGTCTGTTACGACCCTGGTTGTGGACCTTAAGCCAAATGCAGCTTCCACTGACCATCAGTCTTTTCCATTGGTATCAACTGAGAGATAAGGTCTTTTGACAAGGTCTCAAAAGAGACATGACATCAAGAGGACCTTTGACGTGATGACGCTTGGGAGCAGAGATTCATTTGGTAGACAGAGCACACAACTATATAATAACTGTTCATTTGTAAAACAACTTAAAGGCCCAAATCAAAACCTACGAATTTTGAACTAGCTGGACAAAAGTGACTTCCCCTAAAACCACAAATTGTTTATGTTCACATTTAGGACAGCCACTCGAGACAGATTATAATATATGAGATTATAAGGTATTATGGTACAGGCTAGTTATTTTCTTTCGAGTCCACTATTCATGCTAAGCTAGGTTAACCACATCCTTCCACTTGTTGCTAACTCTTACAGAGATTTGTGTAATTGCATGTACCGTCTTGTTGGCATATAACGGCAATACAGGGGCTTTTCTTAAAACATATTGTGTGCTTGTGCTGGAACTGGAAATGTTTGGTTTAACTGAACTCCATTGCCGAACTCCGAACAATAACAATGATATATTTAAAACACTAACACCTGCGACTGCGCTAACAGCTGCCACCTGACTAGACTTAGCACGCTTCAGTGCCGGCAGAAATATGTGGTACATTAACAAGATATATTCCTGCTTATAGGTTGCAAACACAAAAATGGGCCCTGCTGATAAATCTACAAGCTTTTTAGTGCTAACAAACACTAACATCGACTCTATATCATGATGAGACATACATAATTCCGTATAAGTAAATGACGCATCAAAATATTGTTTTCAAACTGTCATTGATGTCATATGTACATACACACATAAGGATGGTCGATCTTTCTGAGCTTCTGCACCAGGAAATCACTAACAACTTACCTCAGACAAACTGTCCCTTGGATGCAGCTTCAACATGGCCTAATGTTATCATGTCCTAAACTATGTCTGGAACCAGAGTCTACAATAGTGAACGTTGTCACAATATTCAAATTTTCTGAGACGAGATAGATGAGAATTTGGGGTTTTGATGAGCTATAAGCCCTCATTGTCAAAATTATAATAATTATAGGCTTGAAATATTTCACTGCTACAGTTTCTATTCTACATGCGCGTGATGTTAATACTAACACAAGGATGGCAGCGACAGCAGGATGGATGATGAGCAGACAGGTGCTCCACTGTTGTGTAATGAAAGTTAGTGAGCGGTCGACATAACAAAATGTGGACCATCGGATAGATTATGGAGCAGGTGGGATTTAATGCTTGTCTGGACTGTTCAAAGCAGGTGCTTTGGAAGGGGTGTGCATATTCCTTAAAGGGTACGTGCTGCTATGTGAGCTGCTTTATGGCTTGTGGCTGTGTGTTTGTATTTGTGTGGCGAGGTGTGTGTATCTGTGTGTCAGCCAGTCAATGAGTGTTTAAAGGCTCAGTCATTGGACCCGAGGGGAAAGGAAAAATGAAGGGAAAAGCACGGGGCAAAGTTGCAGCGTGGGGGTCTGTATCGAACCTGGGCCATCTACCCACGATCCCTGCTGCATCCAATTTCAGCACCAACTCCTCCTGTTAAACCCCATCAAACAGACACACGGCGGCACAAAGGAAAACCTCATCTCCACGGGAAACTAATCCGCCGGTGTGCGCTGTAAGCCTGTCAGTTTTTTTATTTTTTTATTTAAAGAAGTCATCACTCATTTCGCCAAAGATTAAAAGTATGGCTAAATTGAGAAAATCCGCTTAGGAATTCTGAATTTAAATAGTGAGTTGGAGGGGCAGCTGGGAGAGTTGCCAAGGCTTGTGGGGAGCACAGACAGGTATGGGAGGTGAGATAAATTGAAAATATACATATTTGTTTTGTAGTTGGATTTCCCATATCCATCAGACAGTTTTTTTTTCTTTCCATTTTTTATGCAAGCAGAGGGTGGAGGGGAGCTGGAAGCGGGAGGCCTCCGCATCCACACTTGACAGTTGTAGGAAATTAGAGCTGCAGCTCAAAAAGAGACTCCTGATTGGTGGTTTCAGCTGCAAAGACACGCATGTGAAATTACTTCCTGTGACTTTAATTGTCTTGTTGTTAGCAACAAGGTGTTTCAGCAGGAGAATGTCATAAGCTTACCAGCATGGCCAGGAACGGTGGGTCAATACACATGGCTGTGATCTGCAGAAGACCATGCACTGGTTTCACTGTGTTTACCAGGTGTCAAGACAGTAAGGCAGCACTGAACAACACACGTATCCATGTATCCATATCAGTCTAAGACTATCTTCCCAAGAAAAGTGTCAGCAGCGGTAAATTGCCCCGATGCCCCCAAAAGAGCCCATGTTTTCGTGTCTCTTAACGTTGTCCTCTTGTGACTGTGTGAATTATGGGTCTTATCTGTCAAGGCAGAGGTGGTGTGACATTGTTATAGAGCCACAACCACCTCATAGAGGGAGGTCTTCATGGTTGGATGAGTCAACCGAGCACCGGACCTTTACACAGGAGACGGCAGTTTGTTTATTAGTTTTGAGTCAGCACTGGTGTCCCCATCTTTCCGTAACCTTGTACCTAAGTAGTTCTTTCAGTCATGGTGACAAAGAATTGCTAACTTTAAGGCTGCGCAAATCAATATTTTTTTATATATACATATATCTAAAGTGTAAACAGTAATACCATAGGTAAAAAGGGGCAACTGGATTGACCTCAAAGAAAATGATCACCATCTTTGCAGTGCAAATCAGCTTATTGGAGCATTTTAGTGTCTTTTCAGCTTATTGTTTTGGTTTTGGGGAACGTAAGATCATTTTAATTTTGGTTTAGTCAACAGCAACAATTATTATTATTATTATTATTATTATTATTATTGTTGTTGTTGTTATTGTTATTATTATTATCACATCATGGTCATGGTCCGGGTTCAGCAAAGTAGCAAAACAACATTCTTTTCTCCTCTCAAGCCCTAAAGATCATATCAGTCTATGCATCATGAGCAGTTTTGGAGGGAACAAACAGCAGTTGTGTCTGTGTTAATAGGTTGACGTCAATAGATAATTAATTTTAGATCATAAACTGTTTCGTCTTGCGTCTTTCCTATAATGGGAATTCATGGGAATGTCAAGGATCAACACGGGATGTGTGGTTAACATTATGAAAGACAGATTTACTATGGTTACACACTGAGTAAACCACAGAACATACTGCTGTGCTGAGTTATGGTCCAAGGTTTGATCTTTTAGTCCAGTGTTACAAATAGAAATGGGACTTCGAAGTCTTCTTTCTTCACTTTGATGTTCCATTTGTGGTCAATATTTTAGGCCACACATACCGAGAGGCTAGAGTATTCTTGAAAAAAAGATTTTATATAACATGGATGTACACATTTATTTGCATTGGGTCCAACTGCACAAATATCTACCTTAAACCCACATTGATATGGGGGGAGAAATTCTAAAATCTATTATGACCTATGTAGTGTTTTTTATTTATTTGTTTTTATTTTTCCATGTAATAAATTCACATTATTAGACAGAAAGTGCTGTATTACAACATGTCTGACTACAACCCAAACGAAGTTTCCATTTTCTACATTACATGTATCTGACCCGTGCCATTCCAGACAGACTATGAGATATTTCATGCACTGGCCAGAGAGTCTGTCTTAGGTGATAATTATATCAGCTCCCAGACCAAATGATGTATTATTTATTTTGCAGTAACACGCCGCTCCCCCTCCTTCTAACTGCTAGCTGAGATGTGTGCCCCTCGAGTGGTCATTAATCTGATATCTGGCCGGCCTGGGCACAGCCCCTATGATCCTGACCCAATCTCAGATCCTAATCCAAGGAGGAAGAGGGCTGCAGGCCAGGATTTGGAGGCCCCAGCTATCTCTCTCTCTCTATAATTGATAGGTTTTAGGCGATTATACGCTTCACGTGATTATGATCTATAACGATGTATTGATTGGCCTGTACTGGGATCCAAGCGGGTTGTTTTTCACGGCTGAGACACCCACACCTCCTCTCCATCGTCCAGTATTTGGCTGCTGTACATTTTGGTTTGGAGCTATTTTGGACTTTGAAATAAGGAAGACAGGCACTGATACTGTGTGAGAAATATAATACACAAGCGCATACACACACACACACACACTGACAAGAATTTATTTTAGAACATTCTATGAGGCTGATATTGGCCTTTTATTCTCTGGGGTATTTGGGTGGGTCAGTATCTTCCAGCTCTGACGATAATAGAGGTTCCTTCCTGAAACCGTCCAGAAAGCACATGTGACATTTTACAATGAGCACTGTTCTGCTGGTTTGTCGGTGAGAAGACATTTATGCTCTGATGCTTACACCAGGCATATGTGTTAAAAGTGGGGGGTTTTTTTTGTTTTTTTTTTAGAAATGCAGGTTACATGCAATTCAGTCATTGGTCTTCTGAGCAACTATGAATACGTATTTTGTTTTTTCATGCAACTCTTCATAATATTTGAGACAAAGGGTTTCGGCTCAACAGTGTAAACAGTGAAAGTGGAGACAGTGGAGTAGAATAATGTGGATAATGACTATGTACCTAAGAATCACACATCACACATTTTTGTGTGTCTGTTTCAGTCCCCCACTCTGACTTAAAAAAATCTTTTCAAAACAGTCTCCAAAATGGATAAATCGCAAGGCTTTGACTTGCGATTTATCCATCAAGCGAGCTTGATTTCATAATGGTTTCATAAGCTGCTTGGTAGGAAGCTGTGCGGCGGTGAAGTAAAGACAGAGTGATTTTGTCAGTCTATGTCGTGTTTGCAAAATAAGGATTTTATCACCACAGTGCAGCAGCTTGGAAATGATTCCTGGGGAACGTGTGGTGATGAAATTGCTACTTTATACTCCTTGAGCTGTCTAACAACAGAGAGAGAGGAAATATATGTACATGAAATCAAGTAAAAATAATGAATTTGGCTGTGTTTTCCTCGTGTATTATGCTGAGTTTAACAGTAGAGGTGATGATGGAGGGGTTGAACCATCTGGCGCTCAGCAGAGAGCTGTGACTGAAACTGCTCAGTCACTGTCGGCCAAAATCTGTGTGGCAGAGAGGATAAGAAGAATAAGGTTCCTGTCATCTTTAATGTTGTGACCATGTGGAGCAATGACTTGGACAACCATACAACACTCATACATTACCATCCTTTACATCAGGGGTGAGAAACGTCCAGTCTCCAGACCTTGCATGACCTTTAATGCAATCCATAAATAAATCAAAGAATGAAAAGGGAAAAAAAAATAATCTCAGTTACTTGCAAAAACATCATAGCAGTGATGTGCAAGTTCACACTTAACAAGAACCAGTTCAAATTTCAGTTCACACAAATTAAATTGATTTATAGTTTCAGTATAGTTTATAGTTGAGTTTACAGTCACAAAATGATCAAGCTCAAGTTCCTTTATTTCATTTGTATAATTGAGCTGATATTCTTTTTCAGTAGAGCCCCCTCTTTACCCATCTATCCCCAGCTCCTGATCTAACCACTTCCCAAACTACTACTTTAACAGTTCATGTTATAATGAAGAATGTAAGGAGGTGTAGCAAATGTATATGTAGCTGTAGCATCCGTAATCTATACTGCTTATCCTCTGAGGTTTGCATGGGACGCTGGACAGGTTGCCAGCCATCACATAGCACAATTAACATAACCCCCAATCTGCATGTTTTATAGACTGTAGGAGGAATCTGGAGAAAACCCACACAGACACAGGGAGAACATGTACACTCCCATCTGAACAGGCGGTCAAACCTTCTCTCTCTTTCCTGACTCAAGGGAGTACTGTCTTAGCAAGCCATGTGTTATACAAAGTGAGGATTGGTTGATTGATAGATAAACGTACTGGGGATCATCATCATCATCATCACTCCGACATCAGAAACACTGCCCAAGTGGAGCATTGCAGCCATTGCATAAGAGAGGTCAGAGTGATAGATACAGATATGTAGTTAATATAGATAGATATGTATAGATATGTAGTTAATCAGTTAGTATGGCCTTTCACTTAAAACCTTTTTATTTACATTAACAAACTTGTAGAGTGTATATATATATATAAATATAAATAAATAAGTATATATATATATATATATACGTATATATACACTCTAATATATATATATATGTGTGTGTGTGTGCGTGTGTGTGTGTGTGTGTGTGTGTGCATTATCAACAGTATGTCTGCACCATGTTTGCACCACCCTTCAATAGGAGCTGGAAGCTTCACAGTGAAAAAAAAGGGACTGGGAGATAGATAATTATGATAAGTGTGAACTGGGCTGTAATAGTAAATGCTCTCTAATCTCCATCACCTGCTTTACAGCCCCAGGTAGTGAAACATGAAGGACAGCTGACATGGAGAGAAGGGATCTGCTCACCAAATAGCACTGAATAACACATGGATCCTCCATGGCTGGATAAGGGTTAAGGCTGTAAGGATGACGATCAGAGGACATCAATAGTCATGTCTCATAAAGTGAGACGCATCTTCTCCCCTAAACCACTTTTATTGACACTTCAGGCCAAAACAATTAGTTCAACTTTACTTTAGCACTGTCTCTGACCCCACCGACCCTACTCCACCCCACCCATTCCAGAATCCATCTCCTTCAGCAGCAGCAGGCCGTGCAAGGAGAAAGAGGGGGAATTAAAGAAAAAGCAGACAGAAGCACTTCAAGCTCATTCCAGCATTATGGCACATTTCCATTTTTTTTTTTTTTGCCTCGGTCTTAATCTCCATTGAGCGACTGTCATCACCCTCCGGCAGTAATTAGGCATGGACTCTGGACAACAACAGACGAGCCGGGTCTAGCTCGTCTTGAGAAGCAAATTACCTTTAGCTTATGGTAAGCAATATTCCGTGCCAGGCAACTTTTACTGCTGATTAGCAATTAGCCCAAACTAGCAGCAGCTGAAGCTCTAATGTTTAATTTGCTCCTTTAATGATATACGGCGTTCCGGGGCAGGCGGGCGGGGATGGAAGGAGGCATGGAAACGTATGGATTTCGACTTAATTCGTTTTCATTTACGACCTGACAGGCCCGCAGGTAGGAAAAGGAGGAAATTTCTTTGCAATTAGTAATGGCTGCTCCTCAAAGGGAAGGCAGCAGGCGAATGCTAAGAAGGCACATGCACGCTCTTGCATGCACACACACACACACATTGACTGTCTCAATTCTGGGCCCTTCCCAGCTTATTCACTGGTGCAATTATTCACACTGAAGTTTGAATAATAACAGCATTTTCTCTGAGAAAACATCATGATTACTGTGTGTGTGTGTCTCCTCCTTCTGTGCAGAGAGGCAGTTGTGAATATGAGCTAAACATACCTGGAGAGCTATTACAGAGACCCCTCCACTAAATGGATTGCGGCACGCTGTCATTATGATAATGTTGCTGCAGCTATGGGGCCCGCGGCCTCCTGAAAGATCAGCAGGAAATACGGGGAGTAACATTAACGGGTATCTGTGTGCATCTTAATGAAACGATGAGGCGTTTCTGTGCTGCATGCGGGTCTATTAACAATGAAAGGTTGGAGAAATAAAGAAATAAACATAAGGTGCTGTGTAATTTCTGGTGTCAGAAATAAGAGGTGACATTTTGGGTCATAAAAACCCTCAGAATTTAGGTAGAACTTCGAGTTCAAGCAGGCGCTGTTGAGTTTTGTGTTGTATAGGCGCAGCAGTGGCACTTTAAATGAGCCTTTGCTGACTTGCGGGAAAGGTAATATGTGTGGTGAACGAGGCAGCGCCTCTTTAGCTCCTAAAACCTTGTTTACTGCGGAGACTTGTTTGCAAACAGGAGCGGGCGGTGTCAGAGGAGGGTCCCGCAGGACCGCCGTAATCTGGGGCGGATTCCTGTTTAAACTGCAACGTGCAAGTGGGCTGGACTCGACAAATCAGGTGGACTGGACAAATCTCTGGTGGGCTGTGTGTGGAACAGGGGCTTGTTAAAAAGTGCAATGGGCGCTGTGGGAATAGCCCCTCTCCCTTCGGGGTTAGGGACTCCTCCTCTCTAATGAAGCTGGAGGATGAGGCTCGTTATGTGCTGCCGCCTGTTATTCTCCAGGCCCAGACTTTCTCACCATTCGCTTCCTTTCTCCACCGGCTGGAGTGCAGTGACTGCGGCGCAGAACCAATCAGCCAGACCATTCCGTGTCCTCTTGTTTTCTTTCTCTTTTCCAAACCGCCCCGGCGTTATAGATATTTCTGAGGGGAGTGATTTAGAGAAGATGTGGCCCTGCAGAGGTTGAGACAAATGGAGGCAGTCAGGGCTGCTGGTGAACAGCCACACTTTGGACAGCTGTAGTGCTTAGATGGCGACGATAACAATAATACTAGTATAGTGGGTCATTAGAGCCCTAACAGTGACAATCATTCACACACTGGCCTCAGACTTGTTGGGGATTCTTAGCAGCACTGGATCTCAGACAGGGTAACACAACAGGGTGCAGTTTTTATTGGAGTCTATACAACTGCAACAAACAATATCCATGGGTAGAGATGTGAGATTTTTATATAAAGAGGATACAGTACTGAAGGGAGTGTGCGAATTATTTTTATGCAACTGGTTGTATCAATATACTGTATATTTTATTCTAGATATATAACACAGCATGGAATAAATAAAATAATACACTGAGTAAATTGCTAAATATACAAATTACAGGTGTTTTCCATGTACGATTCTCAACATAGGTTATAATATTTTTTTTTCTCTTAAGGCCTATTCAAAAACCTCCTATCACATGTGGGACACATGAAGATGCTGGAACTGGAACACCCCCCCTCATATTTCATTTCATTTGAGTAATAAGTTATATTTCATATGTCAGTAATTTTATTTCATATTCTAGTTATTAATTGTTTACATAAGTCTGGTGCTTGCGAGTGAAGTGTAACACATAATAGTTAGTCGCATATTGCTGTACAACAGACGCATTCAGTTACATACAGGTAGGCAATAATCTGGGCAGCTGACACTCGGTGCCGGGCATGTTGTCGGGCAACCGCAGGGGTCCTAATCAGTGATGGACCAGTGGCATCGGCTGTAAGAGTAACTTGTAATTGTGTCTGCGGTTACAGGTGAGTAGCGTAAAGAGATGATTAATAGTGACACGGGACATGTAAAAGCAAGGTATAAACAGAAAAGTGATCGGTTAAGTGAATGTGTGTGTGGAATGCGCATTGACGTAATTAGATGTGTTTATCGGAGGAATATTTACCGCGATGTCCGTGAGGATAAAAATAGCTCATCGGTAACCGGAAGTAGCAGCGACGTGTGCGTGGCGTGTTGTGTGAGATGTTTCACCGTTAAGACTTACCAGAGTGTTTAAACAGTAAACAGCCTTTATTTTGTTATGGGACTGGAATATGAACCTGTGTGTTATATATAGAGATGTTTATGTTTAGAGCTGTATTAATAAGAGGTGACAGTTCATATTCTTTACTTTCATTATAAGAAGTATGTGAGTTGCAGCACAAAAGAATATTCAGTTACTTGCATCAGTGAAATCGATTTATGTTGGAATCAGTGATGGACCAGTGGCATCGGCTGTAAGAGTAACTTGTAATTGTGTCTGCGGTTACAGAAATTAAAACCACTTTGCTACCCACACACGGAAGAATGTGTTTCCTTCTATCCAAGTGTGTAACACACACAAGTCATTATTGTCATGGATTCATTTATTGTAATTTTGTTGACTTGGTCTTTCTCACTGGTTTGATGTTGGTGTGGCTTAGTTATATATATATATATATACACACACACACACACACACACACACACACACACACACACACACACACACACACATATATATATATAGCACCATCCAGGGTTTTGTGGGGTTATTTGCAGATAACTGACTGTCAATCATATATATCTAAAACCAAACCACACCCTCACAGTCCGGGTGAAGCAGATTAACTAATTTTTTTTTTCTTTTTAACCATAAAACCTTTTAATGAAGCAGTTTATAAATGTAGCCACAAGCAGCAGTTTGAGGATTGAGCATTTTTGTGCAGAACAGAAGGAAGCAGCTCAGCCAGGCAAAGTTAAAGCCTCAGGCAGCAAAATACAGTTTCATTTGTTTTTTCCCCCACAGGCTAACTACTGCACATACACATAGTGTCACATGTGTGCAACAACACAATTGGCTTGATATGCTTCCAATTTTCAAGGCAAGTGATTGGCTTATGGGGAAGACAGATATGTGTAATGTGTGGTTTTCTTGATATTTAGACTTCGGTAATGGGTTTACCTTTCCTTTGTAATATATCTGATACAGCTGATAGGGAATAAAACCAGAAAACTTACAAGTGCAGGTGATTTGCAGTTTGTGGGCAATTAATTAACTGTGTTGTAGCTTCTGTTTAAGGTGCAGAGTTGTCAAAAGTTAACAGACAGATGTGTAATAATGGGACAGATATCTTACGATGGATTTGACAGATCGACGCACTCCTCTGGATGTGTCCTAATA
Organism: Trinectes maculatus; assembly: GCA_016785345.1. Classification (NCBI taxonomy): domain Eukaryota; kingdom Metazoa; phylum Chordata; class Actinopteri; order Pleuronectiformes; family Achiridae; genus Trinectes; species Trinectes maculatus. The sequence continues at coordinate 103,844 of JAFBJQ010001618.1, read as the reverse complement.
CCAGTTGGATTATTAGTGGAGGCTAATAAATGTTCAACAGGCAAAAGTTCAACAGGCAGTGTTGTTTAGCGACCGCGATAAAGAAAGAGCTGATTAATGTTTTGTATGCTTTTTGCTATTTTGACTTTTACATCTTGTGTATTTTTTCCTAATTTCATTAGTGATGAGAATTAGTCTTCTGTTTTAAAGCACACGGGATGCAGGCAATGACAAACTGAACGACAGAAAAGCAGCTCCATGTTGTCAGCAACATTTCGTCAACTTGTACATGACCGTCACACACACAGTCCACATTTTCATGTTTTCTACCTCAATGCTAAAATAATACAAACATGTGATCTTTTACATTGGAACAGCCAAGACAATGGCTGTGACTGCCTATTCAGGAACAGACAAGGCCCTGGGTAGAACCTTCAATTTAGGAACAAATGAGACATTGAAAGTCAGGATCAGGGTGTGTTGGCCAGGGAATCAAAGCTCTTTGTCACTGGGCAGCGAAGGGGACCATTATTTTCTAGACCCCTGTTTTCCTGGATACTTCTTGGGAATAACAAGGCATGTACACAGGAAAGGTCACTGCTGGAGTTCTACAGGGGCAGGATTAGGCGGTGGGTTGCTCGATGTGCTGCCCGGAGGCCGTATGCCTAGGAAGGTGTAGGCGAACATGTAGGTGGTTGATGTGACAGGTAAATGGCAAAAGCTGGTCAGCTGGATCCCTGTTAGGACTTCATCAGGTAGTGCTGTCAAAGCTGGTGGTGTGAGGACAGGCCTGGTGCAAAGACAGGCCAGTGCAAGGAAGCAACCTCGGAATAGTTTGAGTGAAGTGAATCATGCTTACAGATGGACACATGGATATCTACATACTGGTAGCTGGAGTGTGCTTCCACAGTATTAATTGCGCAGCTGGAAACACATAGGATGTAGTCTGAATGCGTCTGGAGTTCGGAGGGTCCATCATGTGGTCGGTTGTGCACAAGACCCAGTGGGAAACACAATCATGGCTGCTAAAGTTTACAACAGTAAGTGCAGAAAATAAACCCTGCTGTAAATTTCAGATGCAGAGTAGAAGAATATAGCTGTCCTCCCCGACTGTGTGCTACACTCCCAGGTTATTTGACTTTTTATTTTTATTCCCATGCACACTCCGCCAGGGTTACGGCTGTTGTGTATGTTGCTGTTGTGAAAAGTTCAAACGCGAGGTAGATTTTTCTTCTCTCTCCCCCCTTTCAAAGTCCACAAACTCAACTTTTTCTCCAGCCTGTGCTGCAGGTTTGCTTAGACTCTGGAGAGCGGTAGCATGGAGGAGGAACAGGGAACTCTCAGTCATCTCCTCGCACAAAAAACACAAGAAAAAGACTGACAGGCAACTGGTTCAAAGCTCCCTCGCCTCTCCCCTCTCCTCTGGTGCAGAATTTCAATGCTCCGGTTTAGTTTTTTTTTTCTTCCCCACAAAGACTGTTTCTGAATGGTTCTCTGTCAGCCCCTCAAGCCCCCCCTCCCCTTGCTCATTGATGAATTAAGATAAACATCAGAACAGTGGCAACACTGTGCTCTCAGAATTGCATTTCCTTTATTCTTTGTTTAGAAAAACATGCAAAATATGTTATTTGCTGCTCACCAGGGAATTACATGCTCTTTGCCAAGCAAAGGCAACACCAAGCCAAATATCAGGAATACAGCACAACATTCGTACATTTGTTACAATGGCTTACCTGTGCATATAAATATATGCAGGTTGTGTATTAAAATGGAAATAGATGCATTCTCGAGACATTATTGATGACTCCCTAGTGAATACTGCAATAAAGTTTGCGTGATGAGACTGACAACTTTAAAGTGATTACTGCTTATACCGTGTTGTACTGTTGGACAAAATACTCAAGTATGATAGTTAGTCAACTTAAACCCAATTACAGGATAATTACAAATTATAATTATATTTTATAAATGCTAATTCCGCCTAGTTTACGTAGTAGTTAGTGGTAACACATTAGTTGCCATGTTGATTGTTAGAATCTCACTAAAAAAGCTTGAAGGGTCCAGAACCCTGATGGCCAGATGGCCAGACAACCCCAAACAAATCCCCAGCTGATTTAAACTCACGTCAGGAATAAACATTTATGATAGACAATTTTATTTTTCTTATATTATTCCATATTTTCCAGTTAATGTTACTTCATACTTACACTGGTACTATTTTTTTTTAACCAATCACATTTAAGCCTGAGGTTAAGACGTCTACAGTGTCCACACTGAGCTCTGATCACTTTCTCCAACTCATCCTCAAAAGACAAAGAAAGATAGTAGAGAAGAAGATGATTTCAGATGGTCCTTTTTGTACTTTATCCACAGCTGAATTAACAATGTGAAGACTGCGGAGCAAAATGCCCTCTATGTTTATTATGGTTGACACCTACTAGCTACTGCTAGTGCCATAAGCCTAACATTTAAAATTTAAAATAGCTATTAAGGGTTTCGTATTTCCACAAGTTCTTATATGTGGACTGAAAACAAACATGCACTGAAAACACGTATCCATCTTATCTGTCACAGTGTCCTCACAATGTGTCCATGGCCACCTCCTGGGGTTGTTTGACGGATCGGATCCTTGTCTGGCGTTTACATTCAGGCAAAGTCTGTAAGTTAAATGAATGTGAAAATAAGCAGAATCAAACATTTGAATGAGTGATTGATGAGTTTCACAGTTTCCTTTTATTTCCTTCTCAAAATTCGTTTGGATAACCTGAAGATTTCTCATCAAACTTCTCCTGATCTGTCCGACGTCTTTTTGGTGACATTGCCCTCAATGTAACATTACGGTTATAGAGGCTGTCCGTGTCTGTATCCTTGTGTGTTAATTGCAGTTACTGTTAATGTACTCTGGCATCAGTAGCCAGACATGGTCACAGCTCCATCACAGAGGAACCTTCCTGTCCAAACCAACGTTATGCAGCACAGGACTTCTGACCTCCTCATCACCTCTGTTCAGTCCACCCAGAGCAGTGATGGACTTGAGGTTCACAGCTGTGGGCCAGCTTTGTTATCAGGCTCTGACCACCCTGTGGCTGCAGTGATGGGGACCCTGGCTAAAGGTCCTCAGCTCTCCACCACGGTGATAAGGAAAGGTCACAGCGCTCAAGTCATCTTGCTGCCAGAGGCGCGTGAACAAATCTGACAGGCAGGAGGATGCAGTGATACTCCTCCATTTTAAGATGCTCCAGCAAGGATCTGACTGTGGCGTGGCTCAGTTCAGTATCAAGTCATATGATATGTGATGATAAAATTCATTTTGTTGCAGCTTTGAAAGCTTTTATGGCACAGTATTAAAAATAGTCTCTTATCTTAATGTAACTTGATAAAGAGGTGTCTCAATGTTGACAATGCTCTAAAAGCGACATAGATTTGACCCACTATACTAACTACAGTTTAACATTCTGCAATATGAGTCATTAATTCTGTTGTATGGATGCTTGGATATAATCTTTGTCTCTCTGGTGCTGGAAGATCAAAATGATCTGTAAGTCAAATTTTTACACCATGTCCAAACATTACACATATAAAAAAAAAAAATTACAAGTCCAGATATGAATGCAAGACCACATTCCCAGTAACATCCCAACAACCACTATCCCAGCTTCCGATGCCCTGGAGATGATCCTTTTAATAACCATGACACACAACACATTTAATCCAAGCTTCTGCATATCACCCCTGATCAATAAGAAGGCGCCTCTTTGAATGTGCTCTAATCCAATGTCCATTCAAGGAGGACTGAGTTAGCCGGATTACTTGCAAAGAAAGCAGAGAGCATTGCTGAAAAATTAATATATATTATCTTGTTGATTTAATCACAAGTCCTTCCTATGTCCATTAAATAAATGTATCCTGTCCAGCATGATGGCCATGCCCAGTGTGTTACTCTGAGCCATTCTTCAGTTTAAGCAGAATAAAGCCATTTTCAAGATGGAGTCCGTTAAAGTCCAGATACTAGTCCAGTGAGAATACATTAGGCATGTGATGACTCCAACAGTAGCCCTGCGATAGGCTGGCGACCTGTCCAGGGTGTACCCTGCCCCTCGCCCGATGTCAGCTGGGATCGGCTCCAGCTCGCCCCATGACCCTGAAAAGGATTAAGCGGTAGAAAATGAATGAATGAATGAATGAATGACTCCAACAGTGCTGTTATGCAATATGTCTGGACGTCATTGTTGATCTCCAAAATTATATCTGAAAGGTAAACTGTGATAATGGAGGATGCGATTGCGGAATCATTCGTCAATGGTGAGTCTATGTTTTGCAGCTACGAGCAAAATGCAGTATCTTCACTAGCAATCCGATCAAACACTCCAGTGACGACAGTTTGATTCATAATCTGTTCAAATGGCAGAGTGTTTGGATGTACAGTCACAGTCGGTGAGCAGGGTTACAGCTAGCGCTGACTAACAACACGATTGTTGATGCAGCTGTTCAGCTGCATCTTGGTTTACCAAGCACCCACGCACACACACAAACCAATATTTCTCTGCATCCCGCACACCCTCCACCCTCCACCCCTCCCCCAGTCACTGTGTTATTCCTGATTAACCGTAAACGAGCAAATATTTTCCCAGTGTTCGCCAGGTTAGATCCCCATTTAATTAAACTGGCTCATTATGTCGCTCTCTGATTAGTGGAGGAGAATCAATTATTCAATTCACAAACATGGGCCGCAGGAGCTGGAGGTGCACAACGAGCAGCTCATTTAATTCCAAGGACACTAATTAGCTACAAAGCAAGCAGTGACTTTCCTTCTGTTTTTTTCCCCTTCCTTCCTCCTCCCCTGCCTTCTTTTCCAATTATCGCACATGCAGGACACTTAAAGTTTGCAGGCAGAAGAAGAATCACGGGCCCGGGCTGTGGGTGGTGTTTTGGGAACAGGGAAGCGAGAGGGGCGTGGTGGGTCAGTCTTTACCTTATTTTGCCGGATTCTGTTCTAGTTAGTGAGGTCAAGAAGGAGAAGCAAGCGGGGGAGGGAGGTGGGGGGTTATTTGCCGATATGTAGATCACAGAGCCTAAGCAGTCAGGAAACGACCCCGGGGATTTGCAGATGTGTTGAGCCGGGGCCGCTCACTTTTGTTCTCTGCAATCAAACAGCGGGCAATTATCCGAATTATTGACAGCAGATTTCTCATTTCAACTGCAAATTAAGGCTATCAATAAAGCTTTCTGATGCAAAAGTGACTAATTAACCAACAGAGTGGAGCTCTGAAGCCTTGATGTAAAAAAAAAGACCTCCAGTCGGCTGCATGTTGTGGAAACACAAGGGAGCTAATTAGTTTAATTATCAAAACAGCTAATTAAAATTACACAGTTGCCTAATTAGTTCTGTGCTTCTTGCTGTCTCCTCTCCCTCTCTCTCTCCCTTTTTCTCTCTCTTTTGTTGCCCTCTAACTCTTTAATTGACAGGCTGAAGTTAAATATAAAATGGGTGGAAAGAGAGTGGACTGTGTGTGTCTTTGCCAGTGTGCGTGATATACGTATACGTATCTTTTCTTTTCTTCTTTGTGTGGACACATTTTCATTTGAAGCCATCAAGGTGACGACATTGTGGTCGGCCCTTCAAAGACTTGGTTTAGGGGTAAAGGTTAGAATGAGGTCTAGGGTAAAGGTAGGGGTTAAGCATGTTGTTATGATGGTTAAGGTTAGGGGTCTTGGGAATGGTAGGGGTCAGGGGAATACATTATGTCAATGAGAGTTCACACCACCAATGGAAGAAAAGGGTGTGTGTGTGTGTGTGTGTGTGTGTGTGTGTGTGTGTGTGTGTGTGTTTGTGTGTCCTGCAGAATGTCTCCTCCTGTGGCAGAATACTAACAGCTGAATAGATGACAGTTGTCCCTTGCATGAGACAGCCCAAATTTTCCCCTCATTAATCTGTCCCCAGGATCGGAGACCGCTGAGTGGGGGGACATAGTGGCTGAGAAATGTGGGTTCAATGCTAAGAGTGGACCCCAAAAGGTCTGTTTAAACTGCTTAAAGTATTATCAGGTTAATACTAACACAGTCAATTCTCAAAATCTGTGATGATGGCATATAATATTAGAAAGTCAGTTATAAGAGATTGTAACAATAAGAGGATTAATTAGAGTCGCACTAATCAGGAAAATGAAAAAAATATATTCTCTCCTGTCTAAACATTCATATATGTTAACGTAGAATGGCAAAAAAAATCCGTGCAAAGAGAACGTACAATATTAGCATGACAGACAGACTTTAATTGTCCACCATGGTAGTCTTAGCACTGAATAGCTCTTGATGAAGGACCTTATATTCCATCTTGAGTGCAGCAATTAGTGCAGAGAACCTATACAAGAGAGCATGCCCGTGGTGATTATCACTGTAATGAGCTGGGTGATCTTCGCTCGACATCACTGTCACCTATTTATTATTTTAGTATGAGCTTGTTGTCTCTGGCTAATAATAATCCTAGTTATAATGAACAGGTATGTTGGCTTCACACACTCACATTTAGAGCCACATCTATACTAATGCATTTTCATTAGATCAAGAACTAGACAGGTGTAACTACACAGCATCTGCTAGTTAAGACAACAGGTTCGGCAATGCTTTGAATTCACACTCCACCTTTTATTCGAGAATGGTTGTCAAGGCTGATGATGGTCGCGTTTATTTTAAAAGACTCTTCAAAAGTCTTCTTCCTGATGCCGCACATGTGAAGAACTTTTGAGATTTTGATTTGAAACACTGTAAATGTTATCAAACGTCAGGGTGTCCTGAGGACACATAGGTGGTTTGCCCCCTCTGGGTGTTGGTGTTGTGGCTGCTCATCTAGAGAACTGGACTGACTTTAGCAACCAGCAAGTAATGTCTGGGGGTGTTGCTTACCGCATGATTGGCCAAAGGCAGATGATCTGTCAGGTGCAGTGTGTACATCCCCTCCAGCTAGAGGTACTCAACAGCAGCCTCCCAGCATGTAAATGGTCCGTGACCAAGCAGGGCTGACCTGGAGCCTTTTTGGCATGGGGTATTTTTAGCCACACTAATCAGGGAGCTTATTATTTCTCGGGTTCGCAGGAACTTTGAACTGCAGACTCTCCTGGCCTAAAAGATTCATGAAGGAGAGACTATCGAGGGACCTCCTCGAGGCTTGCGGGGTCAGAGATTGGTGTTATCCCTACGGCAACTAGAGCAAAACAAATTGCCTGTGTTAAGGTTGTACGGCTTGTACATTTATTGTATATGTTAAATGTAGCGTGCTGTGGGTGTAACTGATTTATAACTCCGGGGAGGCAAATTGACATATGCAGGCATGTGAGATAAGTCACGTAACCAGGGTAACGTCTATTACTGTAGCACAAACACACATACAAAAACTTGCATCCAGCGTAATTGCTAATGCTAATAAGCACCCTAAAGTAATGTTTATATATATGTACTGCATAGTTGTGCTTGAAGTCTCTCATAGACATTTTCTTTCCTTAGCACTGAGGAGTTGGACATAAACTTAACTGTTATCAAACTCTTATACTTTCCCTCAACAGAGGGCTTTAACTGTTCTCTGTGTGCGTTCTTCTGGATGCACTTGTAAATCTCTGAACCTTATTAGATTGTGAGTGAATATGACGGCGCACACAAAAGAGGGCCCTTTGTATATAAAATGCAATCTAGCAGAGGCCAGCTGGCGAGGGAAGCATGTAGATTACAGGGTGAATTGCCTGCAAACGGCTGTTCGATTTGAATTGTCAATGTGGCGCCTCCGTTTAACGCATACAGAGACCATTTTGGTTCAGATGGAGCAAAGACAGATTCCATCAGGTCCTTATCTGTTACAAGTTGCATTGCTTGCAACTGGATTCAACGGGTACTGATAAAGGTGTTATTTTTTTTAAACATTAGGATACCTGTTTTTTCTGCACTGGTCAGCAGTGGGGTATATGAGTATTAGAAAGGCATATAAAACACGGCCGGCTTCTCCCTCTCCCTGCTGTCCAATACATGAATGGTGTATTATTCCTATCATTTTTCTGACTTTCTGCAGGAAAAAGTAATTTTATCTTGTAAAGGGATGTATTTTTTTTCCTGCCCTCCTGTCCCCCGAGTGGTGTATATTGTTCTGGGATAAAGAAGTCTTCCTACTGCATTGATACATCATCGAAGCCAACCACAATCACTGTCTGCGGACTGTCAGCAGAGACCAATTTAGGCCACATACACTCCGACCATGACATTTAAGAAAAATTAATCCCAGTCTAAGCCAAAGAGAATTAACTCTAGCTGCAAAAGACTATCATCAAACCTCTACAGAGAGCCAGCAGTGCATGGGTTCTTAATAATTCTGCAATTCTCTTGTGTTGATCAATAGGAGAGAAATTGTGTGACAGCTTCCGTGTGAGCCGGTCGAGTCTTTTGTTGTACAACCAGATGACGCCAGCAGAAGCGTCTCTCTCTCCCCCTAATGCCAAAAATTTGAATTGGATGACAGACTAGACTGTGTTTTAACTGACGGGAGAAGTTCTGAGTAACCACTTAGGGAGCTGTCAATCACCACTGAAATGGCTGCTTCTCTGTTGATGGAGTGAGATCGAGGCGCCAGAGATGCATGCGGCCTGTGAACGGGCGTCGGAGGCGCCGCTTTAAAGAGAGAGCAGCTAAAAGACGCTTTCATCAGTACGGTGAGGTACGAAATCTCGTCCCCCAATAAAATTCACATGGAGCCAAAGCACTTGGATGACAGTCACGTCTCCGCCGTGATAGAGACTGAAAGGATGAAGGCTTTTTCCCCATGAAGGAAACAGCGATACTCGCGTTATGTGCTATCCGAGGTTATTAGTGGGCTTGAGCAGCCAGAAAGAAGCTCTCAGCAACATGACAGCGTGACATGACATTTCACTTAAATGCGAGCGTACACACGACATCATATGCTGTGTCAAGGCGTGAGAGGCGTCCCAGGCAGGAGACGGCGTCAGTGCCACAGATACGAGCTTCCTTTACTGTAAGTCTCAGAGAACTAGAACTTTTTCGTGGTTCCTTATATTTTCGCCTTACAAACAAAAAGTGCGTATATCCACTGAAGTCAGGTAGAACAAAGTTTACTTTGTGTGATGTTCCTCTGATTGGTCGAGATCACTTGCACGCACCAATTTAGAGGAACAGAACAAGCCCCGGACTCCATCTTATTTACATTTTCCCCCATTTTCGTAAACCCATCGTCTTCCAGCGTGAAGTCAGTGTGAGAGAGACAGATAAGGGAAACGACAGCGCGCGCTTCAACGCCAAGGTGCCTGGGCCTCCTTTTAAGCTGTAAACGTTCTGACGAGGAGGGTGGCGGAGAAGGTGATAATGAGAGCAGTGGCGCCTTCCAAGACCGCCACATTGTTTTAATTGTTCAGACTGGAGAACGGAGGGAGGAAGAAATCCAAGCCTGTTTTCTCTGCGAGAAAAGAGAGAAAAAAAATTGGCGTTTTCCCCGCAACGCATTGGAGCAATTATATACAAACCCTGTGATTATGCATATCTTTTGGAAACATGGAAGAGCTGCACCGGGCTGCTTAAACAGCACGTGAGCGCCACCCCTCCCCACCCCCCACCCCACAGTTCTGCATTGTTTGAGACCTTAGGGTGTTTCTTTTTTTTTTTTTTTGGCAAAGCGACGTGCAGTTTACGACACATTACGGTTGCACGTGTTTATTGGTAAAACCTGTCTGTGTGCAGCCGCAGTGAGAGAGAGAGACAGATAGAGAGTGGTGGGCTTCGATGAAGCACGAACACCAAACACACCTTTTTCTGCCTGTATCGGTGCACCCCACCTCCTCCTCCGCCTCTTCTCTCTCCCTCTCTCGCTCGCTCTCTCTCCTCCTCACTCGCCTCTGCATGTGCTAGGTCCCACCCTTAATTAAGTCTGCTGGGGTTTAAAGTGTTGAATCTTGTTTAAAGCCCATCTCAGCACATTTAAAAAGGACTATGAGAGTGTGCATGGTAATCAGGGCATCCAGAGCCGTGTGGGTTGGAGTGTCCGACACTCAGAGCATGATTCCAGACTTGATTCCCTCACAGCTGCTTTTATTTTTCCTGCATATATTCTGTAAGAGGGTGTGATTATTCCTGTCATGCTGTCATACTGCCGTGCATGTGTGTGCATGTGGATGTGTGTGTGCATCTTTTGTATGAACCCAAGGCCCCTACTGCTCACAATTACCACAAGTTAATCTTATCACGGCAAAAGAAAATTCAATTACTTTTATCAAGGTTCTTTCATAGGCTACAGATGCAGCTGTGGTAGGCCCTGTTCTGCAGCCCATTGTGCGCCACTGTGTGCGTCTCTGTGCCAATAATTGAACCTCTGCTTTTTTAAAAATACTGTGTCCTGGACAGCGACAACGCAACACGCAACATGCAACAGCTCTATGAGAAGCCAATAATGGGAGCATTACTGCAGTTCACCTCAAGCCGAGCACCTGTTACCGTGTCTCCGTTCTGGGCTCACACTGACATTTAAAATGGACATTTTCTGCATTGATAACAGGTCAGTGATGGGACTGCAAGCCAGGAGTGCTTTTATTTAAATGCTTGCAAAGTGGTGAGATTAAAATCGAATAAGTGCAGCCCACCCCACCCCCATTTTTTTTCCTTTCTCTGCCTGACTTATCTGGATTTGTTCCCCTAGACCCGCCCCGCAGTGGATTCTGGGTAACATCCACCCACCCAGCAAACCAGTAAACCCTGGATAGATTTTTTTTTGAATGAAGCAGGATAATTGTGTAATTATCTGGGCAAAATGGGAAGTTTAATATGTTCAAGTGGGATTTTTTAAAGCCACATTTAGGTGGTGAAACGTGAAGAGAGCAGCGTTGGACTGTGCCCCGGACGCTGCTGCACCTCTTGCGAACACAATATATAATGTTAATAAATAGTCACGGCCTGTTACTTCCTGTTTTGATTTGTTTCGGCGTTTCCTATTTGAAGCTCCAGCTCGAGCAGGTTGACAAGGCAGACACTTTTTCACCTACACCGTTATTCATTCAGTCATTCTTTCATTCTAATTCAAGCTTTAGTTCAGTAATTAATTTGGTGTCCATTATTACATTGGTGTACATAGCTGTAACGTCATAATATCAAGTCTAATCCTATATACTGAGATCAGTGATGTTATGTTGCCAGATGAGACATTTTTCAAAAACTTTTCATCTTGAGCGATGAGAAGGTGGTGGGTGCTGCCAAACACCGCATACCACAACTTTATTGCTGTTGTGTGGTCACCCTCTGGTGGCCCCAGGTGTGCTGTGGTAAACCAATGAAGACACATAGGTAAACGGTTGGAGAAGGGACAAGGTGATGGTCCTCACGAAAGGTCAAAGGTGCTAAATCCAGGAGCTGGTAAACTCATTAAGAAATAACTCAACTTGTTGACCAAATTATGTTGGTGACTTTCCTCCTCTTTGGTGTTCAGTAATTCCTCCACAGCAGCAGGTAGTAACAGTCCTTCATATGATCTGTCCACAGCCCATGTAAACTAATGTTGCCTTTTAGAAGGTATTTCTTTGGTTTCATTCATAAAGAGACCTGGCACATCTGGACACTGATGTACCTTGATCTTGGAGATATGATTTTATCTCTTTCTAACCTGATCAACCTTCAATATCCTCATTTTTGTGGTCACAAGAACATCAAGATGTTCAGAGATGGACTTGTGGCCTCTACCTTGACCATGTTTAGCAATCTCATCCTTATCTCCTCAGACAACGCTTCGCTTTTTCTTGTTCATGCTTGTTGTGGTGGACAGTGATATTACACAGCACAATGATAGATTCTCTCCATTTAAACAGGCCGGATGACTGAATATAACACTCAAGACAACATTGGTACTAATTGTTTCGGCTATTTTAGAAGAAATACCTTTATTGATCCATACAAAGTGGAAATATGGGGTTAAGGGACTTGCCCAAGGGCACAAAGTGGTGGACGTAGCAGAAAGGTGGTGGCACTGTTCCCAAGCTTGATGGTGGCCCGGGTCTGAGATGATGGTCTTCGGCCATGTCATTTTTGTTTTTGGTATTTGATGTTTTATTTTGGAAGTCTGCCTTTTCATTGTATGGTTGCTTTAATTCCCATCTTCTTTATTACCTGATGAATTTCACCTGTGTCTAATTAATATGTGTGCGTATGTGTGTGTGTGTGTGTGTGTGTGTGTGTGTGTGTGTGTGTGCGTGTGTGTGTGTGTGTGTGTGTGTGTATATATATATGGTGTTCCCCTTTGTTCTTTGCTATCCTTGTGCGTTCTTTGTGAATTGGATCGCTTTTTGAATTTTGAAATTGCCTGCTGTTTTTGTACTGTTGCCTGATATTGACTGCTCTTTGTCTATCAGGGTGCTTTCACTCCAACAGCAGTTGGTGCGCACCAAATGGTCCATTCAGACAAAAAGCTCTTAGTTCAGTTCGTTGTCATTGGTGTGAAGGCAACAATCGCACTCGGGTACACATTAAATCAAGCGGCCTGAGACCTCCAAAAAGAGGTGGTCTCGGTCCACTTGATTCGCACCAAATGTTGGACCCCTCTGGGACCAATTTTGGTTCATTAGCAGGTGTGAACGCGGACTACATCGCAGTCTGTATGCTACATAGTAACAATTTTACTGCGTGGTGCGCACCAAATAATAAAACTAGCAGTGCGAAACCGCCTTCAGACTATTTATGGAATTAAAACCCTGATATTGCTGTTGATCTGTGAGCTCTGCATTTGAGTCATACTGACGACCTCTTTGTACCAAGTTTGCTTCTCTAGCCTCTTTACCACCACTCCCCCAAAGTGAACTGCTGTAACTGGGATTTGAACGCTGAACCCACTGGTTATCAGACGGTAGTGCTAACCACTACACTACAGTGTCCTAGAAGATATTTTTAGAATAAGCAAGAATCCAGCTTTTTATCACAGTAGCTTTTTTTTGTTTACCTTGTAATTTCAACTAATGGAACCACGTTTCTGGGAGATGTAACAGCACTAATACTGTTGCCACATTTCAACGTCCCAGTATCCAGAGGCTGAATGATGGCCACACACAAGCCAGTCCATTTATCAGCCACTGTATTGAAGATATTTTTAGAATAAGCAAGAATCCAGCTTTTTATCATAGTAGCTTTTTTTGTTTACCTTGTAATTTCAACTAATGGAACCACGTTTCTGGGAGATGTAACAGCACTAATACTGTTGCCACATTTCAACGTCCCAGTATCCAGAGGCTGAATGATGGCCACACACAAGCCAGTCCATTTATCAGCCAATGTATTCTAGCCATGTGGTCTTAATTGATACAAGAAAAGGGGGAAAGAGAATGTGAAAATCAATAGAAAATCATGACGGTAACCCCCTCTCAAAAAAAACAAAAAACAAAATGCATTGACCCTAATCCAAATCCACTCAGAATCCAGACAATTTGTTACTGCCAGTCACCACCACACCCCAGATCTCGTCATGGCTGCAAGCGAGTGGTGAACACTCACATGTGAAGGGTGGGGGAGTGTTGGGCAGTCCGTGTAGGCTGTGTGTGTGTGTGTGTGTTTGTGGTGGGGGGGGCATAAAATGAAAATTCATGGGAAGGGAACATAAGATATGTTGTCTGCTTTCAGCGGCTGTTAGAAAATAAATTGCTTTTGAAAGTAGGAATGTTTACCTCAATTGAGAAGCGTTTTATGGCCTTGACAGGAAATTATTTCACAGCTTCTCCAGCAGTTGCTCTTTCCAGTGGTTATGTTTCCATAACCCCACCAAATAACTTGGCCTTCACATTCGGCTGCGGTGTAAACAGCCCTCGTTTGGAGGCTTTTGCTCAATATATTTCCTAACTAATTTCTTTCCTCCATTGAGCAGCTGGAGGAGGAGGATAAAGAGGAAATGGTGCATTAGTGTTCCAGTGGCTCCGGGATTAGCTGCGGTCTCTGACTGGCACTGGAGTGGTAGGAAAACAATGAGAAGATCAGATATGGAAGAACACAGCAAGTGGCACAGAGACAACATCACTGCAACAGCTAGTGCTGTTGAAACCAAAGGTGCTGCCCTCTGGTATCTTTCATCTTGCTATAAACACTTGTGTATCCAGACATAAAAAAGGACGAGGACACCCAACATTACAAATAATACACATTTTGCACATTTACTACTGGATTCATGGTTGCATGAAAATAGTCAGGAACTGCAAAGTGACATCGCAAAGTTACACGGTAGTGAAACAGAGGCCTCCCCTTAACACAACAGTTGTGCGTCAGCACACGGGGAAGTGAGTGATGTAATTTTCCAGGGAGCAGAGAGGTGACTGGTGTTGCACAATGTGTGTACAAATTGTTCGACTTTGACCAAAGAGGATATGATTTGTATCATGTTTCCTGCCAAAATTTACTTTGTCGCATGCAGTCTTTATCACAACAAACTTTTAGGACCACAACTCTTCCCTAACCTTTACAGTGTAACCCTGCTTATTATTAAACGTTCATCTTTGCTGGCTTTAGATTAGTTTTTGGGATGTTGAAAAAAAAGTTTTCCAACTTCAACAGTAGGACAAGGGACACATACGCGTACAACAGTATACGCAGCATAAAATGTTTAAAAGGAAGATTGATGAGTTTTAAATATTTACTGTTGATATATATAAGATATGGTGTTAATTTAAATATGTGTATCTATTATGCCGTACAACGTCAGTTTTATTAAAAATTATTAAAAACTGTCTTTTCCTGACAGTCTTCATTCCGTTGTTTAAGAAAGTGTCCATCGGACACATTTTGTGATAAACTTGGAATGTTTTTTTACTCGAATCTTTGCAGCAGTAAAATCCATTTTAGTTTTATGATTCTTATCAGGCTTAGGCCTTGTGCCTTTATAATTAAAATGTGACCTATCATTTTATATTTGTAGTAATTCCACTGCTCTAATAGGTTTCTTAAGTGCACTTTCTCATCTTCACTATTGTCAATTGGCCAAGTCTCTTAGCCAGGTGTCAGTCAGAGTCATGTCTGAGTGAATGCCGGAGGAAGCGCTACACATTTCAGGGGGGGAAGTGGCTTCAAATGTTTGGACCCCACTGTTTGTTCAGAAAGGACATTTAGCACATACACATTTATCCAAAGCTACATACAATTACAGCTTCTGTTCACTGGGAGACTTCTACTAAATGCTAAATCTGTTCAATGAAAAAACAATACTAGGAAATCCGGTGGAGAGGAGCACACTAAGTGCTTGTTCAGCTAGTTAGAACTGTCGGCAGAGAAGGACGATCTTAGAAGAGACAGGTCCTCAAGAGCATTGATGGAGGCACAGAGAGATGTCCTTGTTCTGGTGCCATATGGTTGCTTGTTCCACCATGAGATTTATTTTAACCGATAAGACTGTCAATCCCCCCCACTTTCAGTAATTCATCCTGGTAAAGTACAAATATGTTTTTTTAGAAACTTTTGCAAAGTTGGTAAAAAGTTTTTTGTTTGCTAAATTGGAGCCTTTGCTGTGGAACTCAATCTGCCACAGATTGTGTGTACAATCTCTGTACAGGTTCAATCTCAGCAGGGAAAGTGGTCAGAAAGGAGAAGAGGTTGGTTGCAGCTATAGGTGCATGATATTTACCTCTGACGATCATATCATCAATGTTGTTCTGATGATGTGCAATTTTACATTGTTGTGTAGTTATGCTCTTTGGAAAAGAAAACAAACAAATGGCACATAGACGGTAAATGAGAGGGTCATAAAAGTTCTTTCGTCGAATTCGCAATACATGAATAATAGGTGGTTAGGGTTTGGTCGGTTTGTCAGTCAATATAATGTTATCTGCAACATATGCCGAAAAACTGTCAGACAGTGATGCTGTGGGCAGGTAACCTAGCGTGTGTGGTGCACAAATGTACGGGCATCGTTATGGACCAATAAATCCTGCTCGTGTTTGCAACGCTGTCAGATCCAGTCTCTCAGATTTCTAGTGTCACAATATGCTTAAATGTATATAGTGCACCCTAATGCGGCACAGTATATGCACTGTTGTGTGCTGTTCAATTTACCATTTGAATACACGGTCTACATATGCATGTGTCAGTGAAGCCAGTTATCAGGCGCTTAGTTTCACAAAAAAAAGAGCAAACATTTTCCCCCTTGCATGTATTTGGTCGCCTTTGTTAAATTTTGTCGCAGTTTGATATTTCGTTTTGGTGAGGATGCTGAGAGACTGGAGCACCTCTCCAGTCCCACACACAGCCAACACAAACAAGTAACAGCAGCGCTCGAACTCGAGAGCCTCCAGACTGCAGACCTCTTTCAGCCTTCTGCCAGTGAAGTTAGATAGATGTTCGCTCCTCTTAGGTCTTATGTTTGACTTGCAGTAAGAGGCAACTGTGACCAAAAGGCATGCAAAGATACACCAGATTCAAGACAAAATAACGCACTGGAGAAATGCAGTCGTTACAGCAGCAAGTGAATTTAGTCGAAAAAAAATACAAAATTTAAAGGACATGAAAAAAGTCTAAGAGGTCTTAAAGATATCTATGTACAGAAATATATACCTATTTACGCACCTAAGCATAAATATGGACCTGTTTGGGAAAAGAAAGAATCTCATCCCAGCAAGGTTCTATGACTCTGAAACAAAGTACTAGCTCTTTTGCATGTGAAAGACAACATTTATCATTTGCACAGCCATTAAGGACGTTCACCATTAAAATGTAAATTGCCATTTTTCAGGTGAGGACAAATGTGAGGTCAGATTTATAGAAAAGTACTGAAATATTAATATCAACCCCCAAATCATTGTATGATTTATGATAAGCTCTATGGTACTTAACAATAAGCACAGCACTTGTAGGATGTCATAAAGGCCTTGCTGTACACAAGTTCATTACTGCAGCAAGGTCAGAAGTAAAACAATAAGGGGGTTATTAAAAATTTCTCAGGCTCTCCAATAATGTTTGTAGCCTTCTACATTTGTATATGTTTCCTACCTATGTTTGCTAAGGAATCCTCTCAAATCAGTGTTGACAACGCCTGTAGGTTTAATACTTAAATCCGATCCTACACTTGGGACAATTTTGGGCAAGGTGATTTTATTATTTCCATCTGTGCAGAGACTGGAGACAATGATAGTGATGCTCAGATAAAATGTGATCATTGTCACAGTGTGGCTGACTTTCCAGTTTCCTGTTACTGTGTCACTCAGTACTGGTCACCTCACAGGGCTTGTTTGATGCTCAAATGAAATATTGAAATAATTTACAAAAACTGCTGGATGCAAACAGGCACAACATTTTGTGCCATTTGTAAAGTGTTGGTCTCAGATTCTAAACCTGCAGTCATGGCCATGCAAACCACAGCAAAGCCATCGCATAGTTGGGATTCTGACTTGGAGAGTCCGTCCAAGGTTTTAGGATAGTCCCCCTCTGATATTTTATTGATACTTAGCTGATGAGTCAGATGCGGCTTTGAGTCATTCTTTCCTTCTGAGTTACAACATAAACAAAACTTGCAAGATTTCATTTGATTGGTTTGTACGTGTTGATTTAAAACTTCACCACGGAGATTTATCGGCCGTATTATATAATATGGTAATATCAGCTGCTTGGAAAAAAGCAGCAATAATCCTGATTGAATAGTGATGATGACTGTCATAAAGCTATGGTTGTCTGATCGAGTTAGTTCACCAAGACTAACGACTGCAACAACACAGAAGAATTGACGGTGACTAATTAGCAAATCCATAATGTTTCCCTCCTCTTAAGCATCTCCCTTGAGGCTGTTTTGAATCATTATGCAAATGATGTTGTCAAATGTCAATTAACGTGAGCAGAAATCCTGTGATTTATTATTTTGAAGAGTTGCGTGCAGGAAGAAACTTTCTTCTCCAAGTCATTAAAACTGTGTGGGTGACAGAGGTGGTAGGAAAACACTGGGGGAACAGTTAACATGACTTTAGAACATCAACAACGCACAGCTGGGATTCAAGTAATGGTGAAATTTCATGGAATGGGCATGAACTGGGAAAGTTAGGAAATAGTCTGTGGATGGAAAAAGGTAAAGAGGCAGAGAAAAGTACTTTTAGGTTGAGTTCAAGGCCAGTCCAGCTGCGTTCAGATTGGGTCGACGGGCTGATTGATGTTGTCTCATGAAATCTTCACAGTCTGTGTAGTAAATAGCATTAAGTCTGTTTCCAGGTGTCTGAACTGCGGAACACGTTCCCGGCGTGTTCAGTGATTCAGATATATGTGGTGTTGCAGCCATTAACATCTGTTTCACTTTGTCGGGAAACTATCGATCACTTCCAGCACCGATCGATCATTCCCAGTGATCATCACTCCCAGTCATCGTGTCTCACTCCGTGACACAAACAGATCTGATTGGTTTGTTGACAAGACCGAAGTAGCAGACACATTGTGAGAACGTAGTCCTAAATTGTGGACAGAATTTTGATGCAGGGATTTTGGTCTCCAAAGGTGGATCATGTACCACAGTGGTATCCAGGACTGGCAACCAGAGATTTTCCCATACTCCTCATATGATACAATTGTGATCAAAGACAATCACAGGTTGAAGTCCATCAGGATGAAGTTCATATAAAAACATGAACATGTAAACATGAACACTTGTTTTGTCATGTTAGGTTTTGAAAGTCAGTGACTATTTCCTGGAGGCAGAAATTAAGAATATAAAAAAAGCACTGGCTGAAAAGAATAGATTTGTCTTTTTGGCCCAAAAGGCAGAAATGTTTTCATATTCAGAGAGAGGTTTTGTCAGTCAACTGTGATTGGCCTGCCCTATGTGCTGTCAAATTATAAACCTGACTCCCAAAGTTCAGATATGTTAATACCGGGTGAACCAGGAAGTTCTCAATTCACATTCTGAATTTGTGTTGACATTTAATGTATGTGCATATAATAAAATATGGTTGGGTCGTGTAGTTTTAAAATCAGTCATGTTTCCATCACATAAGAGAGTTTGAGCCAAGGTTTTGTGAGTCACCCCCGTGTTGCAGTCTCCTGGTGCCATTGTGTTTTTGATGGCACTTCACAAGTTCACGTATGACCAAACAACAACTGAAGAGCTGGCGGAGCAAACCAAAGTACCAATTGTTCTTGTAAAAAAAAAAAAGAATAGACACAACACGCAACAGCTCCAAATTAAAATACATGATGAAATCTTTGTTCTCTCCATTGTGGTGGGCCTGAAAAGTACCATATGAGCAGAACAGGCACAGACTTTCAATAGCATGGGTGAAGTGGCTTTTTAGAGGCTGCACAATTACCCAATAAATCAACATATAAAAGACAATACAGGGTGTCAATTAGCTTGTGTAATTGAATAATTACTGGCCAGGGAACTCAGGCACAGTCACCGCAGAAGCTGTTCTCCAAATGTCAAAAAGCAATTGAAATAAATTACACATCTCTCAAATCACTCCAGCAATTAGGACGGCCATAACAGTTCACCCCCTTTACCTGCCACAGTCCCTACAGACACACACAGACACACACAAACATGCAAACTTTTGTCACTATCCGTGTGGGAGACAGACAAGGACAATATGCATGTACTTTCTCTTTATAATAATAATAATAATAATAATAATAATAATAATAATAATAATAATACATAACCCCAACATTACTGAAACCTTAATCTACCTTATAGTCTAAAATACTCAACATGCTATAGCTTCAATGTTTTGCATTCTTAGCTTCTCTTACTTTCTCGTTAATCAGCTATGTCCAGTATGTAAATAATTGATATAAAATGTTTTGCTGTCAGATACTTTCCTTCTGGGTCAGCTGACCAATCAGAGAAGACTGGGCTTTCTGGGAGGCAGGCCAGTTTTAAACAGTGTTTAACCCCTTTTATAATTTATGCCTGTTGTTGCTAATTAGCAAATTTAAATCAAATAATAATACATTAATATTAATCAATGTACATCTAGTCTATGTGCTATGGACAAATTAACAATCTCCATTTAATTTAGTGTCATTTTGAAAGCAAAACTTTTTTTTCTATAATTAAGAAATAATAAATATATTAGGCGTAAATGCAGTTAACATCAGCTCTGAGATGCAACTTGTGCAGACACATCTGGAACACCTGCTGAATTTCCACCGGACATAACCAAATGAAAGATCCCGCCTAATTTGTTAGGAGACAGGTTTAAGAATTCCTTATCAAAGTCGTCAACAGATCATATTATCCTGTCCGAAAGGCGTAACTGTAAAGAAAGGGCAGAAAGAGGTGAGCGCAGTGATCAATGAGGAAGAATCCTCTGGCAAAGAATGCTGTCGTTTTTCTTACATGTTTCCATGGACGCCCACGAGTCTCCTGTCCAACACCATTGTCCAGGTCAGACTGCATTTCATTGGCCAGACCAACCATTGAAGGTTACCTGGGAAACAGTGAATGCTTGAACTGGGGAACACTCCCTCTTTGCTCAGTCAAACGCCTAATGAGCAAACATGGGTGTCTTTTTTTGATTGACAGGCCAAACTAAGTATGTAGTATCAAGGTCACCCTTAATAAGATGCTGTTAATTCATGTTTGTCATAGCCCCACTGGGGCGGCACAGATGATGTCCCATGAAAGTGTGTGAGCTCATCATTTGAAGAAAACTGAATTAAAAAAACATAATAAAATGAAATAATGAGCATTAGGCACACAGCATGGAGGGTTCCGATCTTTTTTCCCGCATGTTCCATTTGTTTGATGTGTATAAGGACTTGAAAAACGGGAAATAAAAAGAAAGAGTTAGAACAGTGAATTTGTCACGGAGACACAACAATGAGATCAGCGGCATTGGTTTGGAAATAAAAGACCAGGGTGGAAGAAAACAGCATGGAGCACCAAACATAATGGGTTTAATTCCGACACCAGGGCCATTAATGTTCGACTGTGACATAAGGAGCAAGGCTAGCTAAGGCTATTACTCTGTACTTCCATATGACTGTCACTCAGTTATTGCTAACTTCACTATCTGCGGCGTCCTCATCCAACCCCAATGGCTCCTAATGATGTTTAACATTTTGCTTAAGAAACAAAAGCACAAAGAAGATGTATGTGTGTTTCAGACTTACACTTACACAAACAGTTTTTACTACTGACTGAGGAAGGAAATTACCATTAAACAGCTGGTCATACTTTTAATCTTGTTTACTCTCTTCTCTTTCGAGCATGTTCTTCATGATTGAATTGATTTTCCCCCAGTGTTAGACACCGGTACATGCAACAGGGAACACCAGAAACAAAGCATCTGACATATTATAACTTTATAATAACGTTATGACATTTGCTTGAGTTAAAAAAGCGTCTTCATTTACAAGCACATGTTCATGAATCTAATGTTTATTTGACCTTATAGACTTAAAATACAAGAAACTCAAACATTCATTCTTTCATCTATTAATTCTTTAATTTATTCATTCCTCATCTATCAGGGTTGAACTTCTTGATATGAATATGAGGCACAAGTGCAAACAGCTGCACCTAAAACTCAGGCAATATGCAGCTTTTTAAGCATTTTTGGAACTGCATCTAAATACATTATACTGATATGCACAAATACAGGAAATAAACCCGCCCCCGCACAAGAGGGTCACGACAGTAATTCCCCTCAGAGTCATAATCTAAACACACAGACATCAGACATACCTCGTTACGTAAAGGAGAATTCAGCTTTTACTTTTTATTTCACTAAATCCTGAAAAAAAGCCTCTTCTTATAACTTAATAGGATCATGTGTGATGTGTGACAGATTCAGACTTATGTCTTCAGCGTGACAGAAATGCGAGAGACGTTAACATGTGTAAAGTGCAGCTGAAGCTACATGAGCAGGTCAGATCATTGAAAATGATTTAACAGGCCTCCCCCGCCACTTCCTGTTTAATTCTAATGTGACAGATACAGATAGTGGCTTCGCATTACGCCCCCTGCAGAGCTGAGGAGACCTGCAGAGCGGTTGCTTGTCCTCCGTGGGTCTGTGAGTAATTTGATCTATTGATAAAATCTTCATGAGAGCCTTAAGGAATATAATGTTTTCTTGAAAAATGACTCGTCCAAAAACAGACACATCAGTTGAATCAGTGATGAACAAGGTCAATTAACTGGAAGTCTGACTCAGTTAGCTTACTATGGTAAACATTTATTTTGAAATACTCACAAATACAAATACAGTTTATACCTTTACTAATAGGGCTCAGTAGTACAAAAAAAATCAGCCAGGTCTGTGTGAACTACAGTGTTGTTATTGTTGTAACATCTGAGAGTCTTAGACTAAACCATTAAACACTGTCATCTCAGTAGACGCACAGTATAGTAATAAACTGAGTACGCTCATCCGCCCGCTTCAGGCCTCGAGGTATGTGGGATCAATTCCGTCTGCTTCAGATCCCGGCTCACACCATGAATCTCTTTCTCCTTTAATTTCCCATCAAAGTGTCGGTAAGATCACTCATTTCCCAAATTAAACATCCTTCACCGCTAACTTATTCAGGAGATTCCAATTAGCCGAGGAGTGGTTCTTCATTATTGTGCTCCCCCGAACCCCCCCTCCTCCCACCCCTTCTTCCTTTTCAAATACTTTAAAGAAAGCTATAAAGGAGACAGATTCCCCTCCCACCCACCCTGTACTTCTTTAGCCGGTGCGTGCGTGCTGCTGCTACTGAGCTCTATCAAGTGGTATAAATCTTTCATTTTTGGAGCTCAGCATTAATGGCCACAACAGTCTCAGATCTGGGCTCCGCTTCCTGCTTTCATCCTCTTGGCTGGAGGAATTCTGGGAGGAGGGAGGGAATTGGAAGGGGGGATGCTATGGGACCGTTTGCTCCCATAAGTACGCAAAATTAGCTGCTTATCAGTCGATCTCCACACATGATTCTGCTGAAGACTTTTCCATGCGTCCAAGGCCGATGCCTTTTGCCGGAGCCTTCCGCATCTTCTTGCTGGCTCATCATTGAGGAGGTGACGGAGGAAGCGCGTGGACGGGGGTCAAATTAAATTGCCTTTTCCAAACAATAAGGCCAGAGCTTCCTCCTCTTCCTGAACTTCCCCTTGTTGCTGGCAGACGCTGAGGTTCGTCCTTTTATTAATTTATTTATTTAAACGTTTTCCCGGCCTCGCATCTCTCGCAGCGTGAAGGAAATTGAATCGTCATTAATCTCTTTTGCCCTCCCGTGTTTCCCCGTTGCCCTGTTTTTATCATACCTCACCGAGCTAAAACAAACGGAGGCAGACAGAGAGGGAAAAGTGTTGGAGGGGAGGATGAACACCGGGCGGAGGCTGAATCCACCGCAAGCTGCGAGTGCTTTTGTTCTCGTGTATCCCCTCGTTTGTTAACTCGCCTTCCTCCTAATCAATCAAGAAGCAGACATGTCATTTTGCCGCAACCATTTTTTGGGGCTTTTTTTTGCCTAGTGCGAGCTCCAGTTATTCTCCAGGCTGCTTCATAATGTTGCCATTGCCCTGTATTCCTCCACGTTAATGAGCGCAGGCTGTGGAATTAGGCTGGGCGCTGCCTGCTAATGGGGCCTGTGAAAGCCGGAGAGTGACTGCTGCTCTCGTTAGCCGGGCCGGCTGCTATTGATTGCGGCAGGCCACTGGGGGCTCCCTACCTGCGGTTGACTTTGTACTTCTGCAGGAGTTGTAAGGGTCTGCTGAACAACAGGGACCACGCTCATCTCAAACAAGGTCTATGAAAAGCCTATCAATTAGGCTTTGAAGGTCAAGCAAACCCCCCCCCAACCCCATGTCTCCGTCTCCCCACTCTCGCCTGGTCTTGAGCTGGCGGTATCTTCTTAGCTCTCTCCAAAATACATCTGAAGACTCCATTCAATTAAATATCTCTCAGCTCCAGCTGCTCCCTAAGTGAAAGGTCAACTAAGTCCAGGAGGCTAAAAGAGAAAGGCTTGGCTTCTTCACAACCCCTCCCCACAACAAAGCTTCCCCCGAGCAGGCGCTCTTGCTCTTAATGATACCCACTGGTCAATCCCTAACTAGCAGTGACAGTTAGCCCCGAAGAAGCACCACTGTAGACCAGAGCCAATCGATCAGGTGGAAAAAAAAAAAACATATAATGATAACCGGCAGACATCATGTCAAGCCCTTGCACTGTCCCAATTGGTTGACATTCAGGTGGATAGTGGGGAGAGAGAACTGGCCAGACATCAAAAGCGAGGTGCAGCACTGAGCTGTCTCGCTCTCTTGTGCCCACTGAGGTGGGTTAACCCTCTCGCACGAACCCTAATTATCCACAGTGTGGCCTCGGGGAGTCCCAGAGGGACGGCCCCGCAAGACCAGCGACACACACACACACTCAATAACCGTCAACACAAACACCACCTAATTGAGTCAAATTGGGCCTCATTACTTAAGCTTAAGTGCAGCCATGTTGAAAGTGGAGCTAATTGTGTCTGTAGACACAGGGATGCCACAGTAGTCCGGCTTCCAGGGCAACTATGGCAACAGAAGAAGAAGAAAGGAAGCAACATTGCAGATGTTTTCATACCCTTGTTTAAAAAAAAAACAAAAATCATTTTCATTACATCATTTATTACCATTTCCCTGATTTACATTTCCCAAGGTTTCTAATTATTGTGCATGAAAGCATCCGTTTTAATCCTTTATTGTGCAAGTGACTGTTTTGGGTAATTTCCCTGCGCGCTTTATATATGAGGCCAATCCCTGTGCCTCAGTGAGGATAGGAAGCATGTGGTCTTCAACCAGCCAGTCAGCAAGGATCAGCCTACATCACAGAACACGTCATTGTTTGATCTGTCCCTCTTCCAATGGCCTAATGTAATATAAAGTTCTAAAGTGTGTTACCAAATATGGTAACTTCATTGACCTTGATTTTCTCCATGAAAATTAAAAAATCTGAAAAATGACTAGCATAAATGAATGCATGAGTCATGTTATGTTCTCCAATAACACTCTAAGGTTCAAATTTTGAATTTAATAGTAATAGTAGTAAAAAGTATTTCAGTGAGTGCCTTATAAATCCATCCCTCTCACACACATGCATACACACACACACACGCACACACACACACACACGGCCAATCCCTGTGCCTCAGTGAGGATAGGAAGCATGTGGTCTTCAACCAGCCAGTCAGCAAGGATCAGCCTACATCACAGAACACGTCATTGTTTGATCTGTCCCTCTTCCAATGGCCTAATGTAATATAAAGTTCTAAAATGTGTTACCAAATATGGTAACTTCATTGACCTTGATTTTCTCCATGAAAATTAAAAAATCTGAAAAATGACTAGCATAAATGAATGCATGAGTCGTGTTCTGTTCTCCAATAACACTCTAAGGTTCAAATTTTGAATTTAGTAGTAATAGTAGTAAAAAGTATTTCAGTGAGTGCCTTATAAATCCATCCCTCTCACACACATGCATACACACACACGCACACACACACACACACACATCTCCAGTCTTAAACATTGCGATTAAACCTGCAATTACTGACTTGTGGCCACTCAGAGGCAGCAGAAACAATTTGCGAATACAACACTGACATATCATCACCTCTCGAGTAATATTGCAAACTTGTCATGACAGTTGTGAATGAATTTATTTGCAGGTGTCTCTCTTTGTCTCTGTCTCCCACTGTGTTTCCCGCCAGGACCTCTGGGTCCTGGCATCAGGCTTCTCAGCTGCTAAACACTCTGTTATTTTCCATAGCTAACACTAACCGTCACTGTTGCTCAGCAGTGGACAATAAGCTGGTAGAGCGAGCTTTTTTTTTCTAAAAAAAAAGGAAAAAAAAATTGCACTGTGCGGTGAATGTGACACTATGAGTGCGGCTGCAATGGGTCAGACAGCTGATGGAGCCATCCCGGCTTTGTAAAGCAAAGGGGAGCTCCAGACACACATTCAGCGACACATGTCGCCTCTATGACGCCTTAGACACACAATAACATTGCTGTCACAAATCTCATTTTGTTGACTCAGCAGCAGAGTTGGTCCCCCCATCTGTTGTCCAATAGTTTTGAAAGTAAGATATTCCTTTATTCGTCCCACATTGGGAAAGTGTAGTAGTTTCAATAGCCTGAAATGGTCTTAAAGGTTCCTAATGGCCTCCCCTCTGTACACTGAGCAGCTGAGCGATAGTGAGGAGAACAGGGACATTAAGCGCAGGAGCAGGGTGGAGCCTGGTGCTATGGATGACTAGACCTGCTGAATATATCCCAAGTGATGACGGGTGACCAGTATGTGTCGCTGAACAAGAACATTAAGTGTTAATCGATGCGCAGTAGCAGGGGGCACGTAATAAACTGTTTGGATTTTATAAAGAAATAGATTTTGGTTTCAGTGAATAACAGCCTGAGGCTAAAATGCTGAAACATTTTGGACTTGTCAGCATAGCAAAACCGATGGTTTCATATGGTATACCATCAAATCTGCTCCCATCGCTCCCAGTTTTTCATCTTTTCTTTTTGCTATGCATGATTTTTTTTTTTACTCCTTTTAAGATCACTTTTATTGTTTTAAAAAGTTATATTGGTGTGTACAGGTGAAAGTTATATTATTTTAATTTGTCTCGGGCAGCATGCCAGACTGATGTCCTCAAGCAGCAATGTCCCAACCACTGGCTTTGTTACCCACGGTAACTAGGCCTATGAACAGTCTACGACTCTATGGTTATATATGCGCAATAAACACACTGGGTCATAATCTGCACATATCGGTATATTATCTATATATATTGTTCACTTTCACTGTGTGTTTACATTTTTGATGAGTGTATTGATTTAGTCTATATTTTTGCCATCTTCTTGCCCTGCCTGCGATCGCAGACGAACCACGTCTGTAGGATTTAGCAGCTGCAGGCTGATGAATATAAGCGAGTATTCTTGTGAAAGTCAGACAACTGGAAACATCCATCACAATAACGCTGAGCTCAAATATATACTCTAGTGGAGCATCTGATTTAAAACCCGGTTAGGGTTACTTCCCCCTGGTCGCCCCCTAGACTGCGAGACGGGGTCGTTGATTTTTGGATATGAAGCGGACAGACGACTTGACTCCAGCAGCAGATGAGAAAGTGCTGGGCTGCGGCATCCCAAACTCCCATCAATAGGCTGTGGAGTGGCAGCCAAGCAGCATTAAGACAGGATGGCTGTCGCTGCTTCACTGATTAGAACGGCAGACTGCAGGGGGATACAGCGAGACGTTAAAGAGACTGGCAGGATCCCTTACACGCTCCCCCTTTGTCTTCCCTCTGATTCCTCTCTCTCTCTCCCTTCCCCAAATGAAAAAGCACAGACTGAGGGCGATCGCATTTCCCATTATTATCAATACTATCTGCTCTGTCGCCCTGCTGCGATCCTGTCGCCCCCCTGCTCTTTTTAACCTTGTCCCGCAGTCTCTGTCCTTCTCTCCCCTACTTCCCGAGAACACTGGCGACACACTGCCACTGGTCGACTTTTCAATATCATCGTCTCACTATAAGCAACGTTAACGTCCACTACATCGTGTTTACACCACACTTTCAAAGGAATACCAAAAGTTTAGCCACAAAATAGTAATAACTACTTTAAGTGACAGTGAGAAGAGGATTGGAAGGAGGCTGAGAAAACAAGTGGTTTCACTCATTCACTTACAGCACACCAGGGCTGCAGCCATTAGTAGTTAATTGTAATTGAGATCATAGCTTGGTTTATATTGTTTTAGGAAAATAAAAGTTGTATATTGTTTTCTCTGTGGTTGTCTGTGGTTGCTTTCTCCAGTAAATATTTCAAACTTCATAAAATAATATTTGTATCCAAACTTGCCTTTCAAGTGTGTGTGTGTGTGTGTGTGTGTGTGTGTGTGTGTGTGTGTGTGTGTGTGTGTGTGTGTGTGTGTGTGACAGTGAGAAGAGGATTGGAAGGAGGCTGAGAAAACAAGTGGTTTCACTCATTCACTTACAGCACACCAGGGCTGCAGCCATTAGTAGTTAATTGTAATTGAGATCATAGCTTGGTTTATATTGTTTTAGGAAAATAAAAGTTGTATATTGTTTTCTCTGTGGTTGTCTGTGGTTGCTTTCTCCAGTAAATATTTCAAACTTTATAAAATAATATTTGTATCCAAACTTGCCTTTCAAGTGTGTGTGTGTGTGTGTGAGACATCTATATAGATGGACTTATAAGCAACATTTCCTTGCAATGATATACCAACAGGTTTAATACATTGATTAATGAACCTGTTGTTATCAGTTGTCATTCTAGAAAATACTTAAATATTGTTAGGCCACTATGCTCAAAGTCTTTTACATTACAATCACCTTCTAATCATTCCGTTGAATTTGTATTGATTTGGGATCTTTGTAGCTTCTATGTCAAAGGGAAAAATGCAATTGATGACACTGAGTTCTCATTATATTCCTGTCTCCACAGTTCCATAAACAGACCGTCCACGTCAATATTGCATGTTCTCACTGTATTTCTCACAATGATTACCTATTGACCCCTCCCCTTATGGGAATGCTTTATATGACAGATGGTCTGGTCACATATTCAAATATCCTGTAAGCATCTCATTTCAGTAAACACGAAATCCATAACTGGATTTGGATTTCTACCGCTCTGGGAAAAGCGAGATCATCAGAACGCGAGTGTCTCATATGACACTTCACCACTGGAGTCGTAGACTCGTACTGAACAGACCTGGTAAATGCTGTTATTGACTGACAGCTGCGCTGACGGTTTTTCTGGAAATATGAAAACCATCTCATTGATTAAGCAGTTCTGCAGATTTTGGGGACATGGATCTAGGCAGCAAATAAAACACTTATTGGTTTGCCGTGTGGTGTGGATGTTTTCACAGATCAATTTAAGACCAGGAAAGGGGTTTGTCAAGAAGTTGCTCCGGTAAAATCCCAACATTTCCACTTTCAATGCTGGTTTCATTTTTTATATATATAAAATAAACAAAAAATATTATATTTAACAAATTGTAAATGTCTTAGAATTAACTTCTGAATCATTTAACTCTATTCTGGGAGCGTTTTCCAGTTCAGACACCTCCGTAGTACCTGAAATGGTTCATTTGTTGAGGCAATGTCCTACATCCATTTCTACAAGCATGACACTCATTATTCATTTCCTCTGTAGCCTTCCCTTTATTTCAGAGTAGTACTACTCGTTTGCTTTGATTGAACCCAATAGGATTACAAAAGAGTTAATCACGCCTGGGTTTGTCCACTTATTACCATGCGAACATGTCCTGGCTCCCATTGTTTCCAGGAAGTCCATAAAGATTACCTGCCCTTGCTGCGGAATTACTCTATTGTCTCCTCTGGACAGTCGTTTCCTCACACGGAAAGGGCTGCACAATTGTACAAAACAACAAATGATTGAAAAACTTCACCATCTTATAATAACTGAATAACATTGAAGTCAATGGTTAGTGTGTCGGGTTAGTTGGATTAAAGTGTCAAAGAACATAATTTGGAGAAGGATGAACCCTGGCAACAGAAACAGACATAGAAACACACATAGAAACAAACATTTCATAGAAACACCATTAGTGTATTTTCATGAAGGTAAAGGAACCATTTGTCAAGAATGGCAGAACATCTCCAAAGATGTTTGTAAGACAGGCCTACTTTTGTTTGATCATTTGAAATCTGTCCTCACTTGACCCCTGCACTGACAATGCGATGGGCTTTGTGCTGGTCCAGGCTGGCGAGGACAGTGGCTCCATAGACAGGGACAACTGCAGAGCTAAGTGGAATCTGTGGGTGCGTTTTTTTTAGGTCCATCAGTAATATTCATTGTCCCCTCAAAACTAGGGAAAAATATAGAAAGGATAACTACATGCTAGTACATTGTAAAGCACAGGCAGTGGCTGAAAGGGAAAAGACACAATTGTTTTGGAAGACCTTTGCTTATGGCACTTAGAGAACTGTCATTCAAGGGCAAAGAGTGATAAACTATTTGAGATCCAAAGGTTTGAAACATCTCCTGGGAATGAGTCTCATTATTCCACACTGGAATGCAGTGATTAACTCGGGAACATCGCAGGAGCCCTGGCAAAGAGTGGGAACACATTAGGCTCCTTTACTGGGAAAGGGCGATCAAACAAGTCGGTGTAGTTCAATGAGATGATCGGGTTACAGATGCGGGAATGATAGGAAGCACGTGTGTGTGCTGGCTTCTCTAAAACAATGGAACATTGAAGTCGGAAGGCAGACAGTAACCAAAACTTCCATGATAGTGTTCCAGTGTAGGAACAAAAAGCTGATGGTGGGAGGCGAGTGCGGGCTAGGCCGGAATAGGAAATTAGCCTCTAACACTAAAGTTTGCAGAAAGATCTTTTAGACAGCCCAATATATCCTCATGTCTAATTATGTCAACATAGAGAATCTGGGTTACTTTTTTTGGCCAGCTTATAGTATCTCCAAAAGATGCATATCCTTGAAGGTACCTTTGAACGAATCTTTAAAGGTATCTTTGAACGTATCCTTGAACTAACTAGTAATACAAAATCCTACAAACTTTAGAAATGGAATTACCAGCTTTAAGCTTCATGAATTTATTTATACAAATTTATACATCTTAAGCAAAATTTAAAAAAATAAAAAAGTGAGAGAGTGTAAAGGAGAAAAAAAAGGGGCCACATATCGAATTTTTTAGCTCTATTGACATCAGTGAGTTTATTTTGTCACCGTGTACTTCTCTTTTAGCCCACATTTATATGTGGGCTAAAAGAGAAGTACATCATTCATTATTCAAAGACACAAAATGTTCATTTTATGAAACAAAAACAACTGTAAACTTAAAAGGGTGCTTATTTTATAGTTATGGTGTAGAAATGTTGTTTAACATTATAATGTATGATATGTACATACATATAATTTGTTGTAAATTACCGTATGTAATCGTATGAATTATAGTCATTATAATGATCATTCTATAGATATATTGATTCATAGTTTATTAATTATTTATTAATTAGGTAGTGTAATTAAAGCTATATAATTTTGTGTTGTTAATTAAACTTCAGTGTGCTCTCTATACACTGTAAAAGATGGCCTTACGCACATTGCTTCTGGAGGTTACCTGTCTCAAAGCAAATTGTGAATCTCACTGGAACATTTACCCGATGGAAAATGTTGCATGCATTTTTGTTAAATCTCCTATGTGATGCTGCATTTTTAAAATTAAGCAAAATACAGTTTTTTGGGGTTGAAGCCAAAAAACCCTGTGGTGCCCCTGGGTAGCAGTAATGTTGCAGTGGGATTAATTGGATGATATATTGTGTACTGTGGTAGTCATTCCTATTTCCTTGCCACTTTGATAGCAAGAGGTCCAATTGCAAGGGCAGGTGAGGCAAAGCAACCCTGTTTTGTTCTTTTATTTTGAGCGAAAGCATCCAGATATTGATTATTTCTGCGGTCTGTGGTCATCTGAGATTTATATCGTATTTCAATCCATAATCCAAAAAAAAGAAGCAAAGTTATAACATTCCAAGACAGACATTAGATATCTCCACTCGACTCTGTCAAACTTTGCTTTGTCAGCGTCGAGAGGGGCTGTAAGTGCATGAGACAAGCAGTCCTGTATATGAAACAAAATACTGAATTATCGTCTTCGATCATAAGAGGATGAACAACATCGAGGAAAAACTTGTATGGCTGGGAAGTGCTTTTTTAAATCTCACTGGTCAGAATGAAGAACACAAAAAATAAATGGCCTTTTGGCCTTTTTTCTCAATCAGAAATGTTTGTCCTTTAAAACAAGCAATGATCTCTAGCATGGTCGATACTAAATAAAAAGCAAGGTGTTTACCCATTCATAAATGCATGCTGAGCAGAGATGACTGCGTTTAAAGAAATAATCTCATCTAACCCATGCTGTTTGGATAAAAAAAAAAGTAAAATTTAAAAAACAGTTAAATATACACTTCCTGAATAAATTGCAAAAAAAAATCATCTTGTTATAAAAGAGAATAAAACATAAATCAGTGCAATATGACATCTATACTTTTTATTATAAACATGGAGGGTCCACAGTCAGTTTTCTGTCTATTCCTACAAGCTTAGAGGAGAGTATTCATATTTATTTGTGCTGCAAGTAGAATATGATCGAAAACAATACATTACTGCAGCCATATTCATAAAATGTGAAATAAGTACAATAATGAGGATATTATTGGACATTGCATATAATTCCATATAGTGTGCTGAAATACGTATTAAAGCAGCTCATATATCCCATAGTGAAATCATCTGTAACAGGCCTCCTACTCAGTAACCGAGCCTATAATGTCATTACACACGCAAACCTTAAAGGTAATGGATCCGAGACCAATGAAATGGCACCGCTGTCAAACTGCTCAATGACATAATGTTCTCATTCATGAGAACATTATGCTTAAATGGCCTCGCCCCCAGTGTAATCTGTAAAATGATCAATAAAAATAAAAACAGAAGTAGGATGAAGAGCAGAGGGGCGGCAAGTGGAAAAGGTACCGTACAGTTCAAACTTTTCACTTAATATGTAAGTACGTAGATTTTGCTGTCAACACAGCCGTGTACAAACACAGGAACACATATATACACAGTTTTTTGTTTTGTTTTTTTTCTGCTTTGTGTTGTCTGTATGTTTTTATGCTGATTCTGCGTTATTGGCTTGTTAGAAACCAATGAATGTGTAAGCTGTAAATCTGCTTTTCCTTAAACTCATATTTTACTTTGCATCAGTCACGCTATTTGTCTGGAATTGTACTTTTTATTTCTTTCTGTAAATAACCGTACCTGTACAGCTAAATCCATCTCCTCCATGCTCGTCAGCATTTTTTTGTTTCTCTCTTGCTGCATTTTTTGTTTTACGGGTGTAGTTCTTTTTTTTTCTTCTTTTTTTGGCTGTGGCACAGGAAGACAAAATTAGTCATTCTACATCCTGCATACAAAACTCCCACTGTTTACAATTATTGACCCTATTTAAATTAGTCAGAGACTTGTATTAGGCGTGGGCTACCAGAAGTAATACCAAATATATGATATGGAAAAGTATGGTATGGTTGTGGGTGATAGGACTAAAATGGGAGATCCACAGTCCTGCTGGGTGTTGACTTGTGAGAAGGTCAAGCGGCTATTGTTGGTAATTAACCCCTGTGTTGACACAGGAAAACATTGCCAACAGAACCGCAACTCAGAGGGCCATTCACCCTTAAACTTGTACTCATGACCCACAGCCAACAATCAACATCACCAACACTCCCATACACACATATATCCTGGCGGATGGGAAAAGGTCAGACGTAGCACTTTCCCAAAGCTTCAGTGGAAGGTCCGCTTGGCCACTGGGAGAGCGCCGTGTTGAGGGACTGTCAGAACTATGAGGGCTCTGCCAACAGAGAGGTGTGCAACCTTTAGTGTCCTGGCATTGAGGAGCAGCACCGCTCTCACCTTAACATTGCTTTAAAGGCCACGTGTACTATTTACACTTTACATTTACCCTTTAGTTTGCTGTCTCCTCAGCTGGAGGCGTGACCTTCATATTTATAAGTCCATATATACAACAGATATGAGCACTGGCTGAGGCGTGAAGGCATCCTGAAGTACTTTATTGAAGTGTTTTCACGAAAGTTTAGTGCAGGAGGCCGCGTTTCTCCACATCCACATATCATCTGTGCGTTCGGTTGACGCTCTGTGACATGAGAAACATCTGAGTTTTAAGCATAAAGTTTCTTAAGATGATAAAGTTACATTTAATTGGGTGTGTGAGACTGTTTAGGCTCATGGGTCATAGTGAGTGAGCAGACACAGACAGGTTTCTCACAACTTAATATTAACTGGTAACTTAGCATTTAACTGCATACTAAAGATGTACATTAACGATGATTCATCCTGAGGAATTCCAAGTTGCTCCTAGGCCTATGGATGAATGGATGGTCATGGATGAGAGTAAATATGTGATGCATTTTTTTGGCTGTCACACACTTAGCAGAAAGTTCTTGAGTATGTTTACATCTGGACTGAAAGGTGCAGAACACAGACCCAGAAACCAGCAAACTGGTAAAAACTACTAAAAATTACTGTAAAAACTTGTAAACTGGATTGACTACCTTCAAATCTCTGGTTACAATATAGAAAGCTGTGCACAATGTGGGTTTGTTGTCTAAATGGTCAAGCTGGGAGAATGCTGCTGTTAGGAAATGGTGACAACTGAGCATGGTAGCAGGGAGGACTCATTATGCAGATTATCCAGATGCAGATTAAGACAAAATAACATAAATAGGTCTAAAGTCAAGTCAGTGGAAATACTGTAATTTTTCTCAGAAGTAGTTATCAGTTACAAAGATACTCATACTCATATATGGAGACCTAATTTAAGTTTATGTTTGTTTTATTTTGGTAAGGGGTTTGTTGTTTTCCTGTTGGCACGTTGTCTGTCTTTGTCAGTGTCATGTCTGATTTTCTAAGGGTCTGCACCTGGTGATCAATACGCTCACTGCCCATATATACACCTCCCTCCCTTTGTGTGTTATGCCGAGTGGCCCAGCCACACTTCCTGTCCTTGTCAAGTCATTGCTTAGATAGAGTTAGGCTGTGTCCAAAATCGCTTCCTAACCCCTATATAGTGCACTATATAGTGACCACGCCATTTTGTAGTGGGGTCCGAATGCTTAGGGATCATAGCATGTCCACTATATAGTGCACTCAATATATCCCACAATTCACCGCGAAATGTAATGAACATCCGATGGTCACTAACCGGAGCAAGATATCCTATCATGCATTGCCAGAAATTCTTTGGGCTGCGCGGAAGGGAAAATGGCGGACGGACGGGAGGGAAATATACATAAATATTATAAAATATAACAAAATACGAAAATAAAAACTACAGGACAGTAATCAAAAGCCTCTAATTTAATAAAAATGCAGTAGTAAACAAACAAGTATTTTGTGAGACGACAATAATGTGGTACGTTTTAATTGTGTGACAGCAATGACGTAATTACCGGCACCGAGAGTAGTGTCCGAAAGATGTTTCTCTTGAGCTCAGTATATAGTCCACTACATTTATTTCCCTATGTAGGGAGTAGGGAACGAGTGAGTGATTTCGGACACAGCATTAGATTTGTGTCTTTGTGTTGCATGTGTCACAGGTTATGAAGTCAAATTTTTCACATAGTTCAGGGGTCATGAATGTGTGTGTGTGTGTGTGTGTGTGTGTGTGTGTGTGTGTACTGAAGAGGCACAATAGATTGCTTGGCCTCCTGCTAACAGCCTGTTTTGATTTAATCTAAGTGTTTTAAATTGCCTAAATAAATCTCATCAAACATTTTCCATCAAAATGACAGAAGCCTTGTCCTGTTGTTCAAATAAGGGGACGTCTAATCTACTGGCAGCTGTCTCCCATACAATAATTAGTGTATACGCTATGTCTGACAAATGGGTTCACCAAATGTGTTACTTAGAAAAGACAGTCGCTTCCTGCAGCATGTTCACTGATTATCACACTCTACGAGGATGTCCCACGTGTGTCAGGTAATTGTGTGGATTGGATTGTATGGCTGGTTTGTGCAAAGCTCTGAACTTTGACATCGAAGACCTGCATCCTGTCTGTGCTGCAGTTAACTCTTCCTGCGATGTGTCACTAACTTTAACTGATTATCTCTCACTACCCCTGACTAAATGCAGAGTGGCCCTGACTGGTCCACGGTAATGTTGCATTGTCATGCGTCAGTTCTTTGTGTTGGTGTTGTGGTGAAACAGAGGAAACATGTTTTTCCTGATGCCTTCATTAGGAATCTCTAACCACGGAAACATAACTCTCAGGACACATTACTCCTCCTGGATTTGCTCCAAAACAGCCTGTTCCTTGAAACGACGACACCTCCAGTTAATCCCCAAATGGTCCTGCTGGCTCACTGTTGAGGTTTGAGCCTTAATGAATAGTGAAGCGTGTTCCACTGTGGCATCTCCAGACTTGACGCCTCTTGAAGCCGCTACGCGAAGTCACGTCCTGTCCCCTCTATGATCGATTCCGGTGGGCCGCGCAGACTGGCCACGACATGAGTTTTATTGAGAGGCCGGTATCAGCGCAATGATGAATGGCCCCAGCACTGGTTTCGATGGGCCCGGCCGGTGGCTCATTTGGAAGAGGGGTTGCATACAAAGTTCATCCCCATCTGTCACCTGCAGAGTTGAGTGTCAACATCGGTGCCATGAACGCTCATCCATGATATTTTTCAGTCATCTCAGAGACACATCTCGTCCAGTGGGGAGTCTGATAATTAGGAGTGTTTTGCATGATTTAATCAATCAACGGGAGGGAGAAAAGAACGAGAACTATCCACTAGGTATTAATTACTGTTCTCCACAATTTCCTGTTGCCATGTCCACAATTCACTCAAGCGGGACAAATTTACAGTCGTGGTCTCTCTCTCTATCTCCACAATGAAACATGAATGAGCATCCAGGGTGGTCTTGGCTTCTAACTATGCCCTGAGCCAATGCCATAGGCAAGGCATTCCTCTGGCTCCTCTCTACACAACATCCCTCCAGCCAAGAACCGAGGCCTTTTCAAGTGTGTTTCACAAAGTGGAAGTGTTGACTATGAGGAGGAAGGAGGACTGCACAAACACAGATACAGGAATCAAAGGCCTGTCAGCGTCAGGGGAGGGGAATACACACACCTTAATCAAGACAAGCTTGTATATTTTATTTATCGCCTATTTATTATTGAGTATATATCGCTGCTAAATAATTCACCAACATCTTCTTTCTTACCCCTAAGTTGGGTCTCAGTGCACAATACCTAGAGGGTACATTTTCACATTCATTTTTTTTCACAAAGTATCACTGCTAACATTAGATCTCAACTTTCTTTCACTCCCCTCAGGGGACTTTTGATTCATAATTCAATCATTAAATTGTCCAAGGTGACGGAGGACTTCCACCAGTCAGGCTTTTGCTTTGGTAATGTCATTAGCCATTAAACGGACACTGAGACATTTTAAAGGTGACGTGATCCGTCTGTGTCAAACTTCATCACATCCACCGCTTAAGGCTCACAATCAAACGGGGATATGTCCAAGTCAAATTATACTGATTACCAGTGGAATCGCAGGTGGGGAGGTGGTGGCGGCGGCAGCGCTGTCAATCAGCAGCCTGTGGTAAAGGGTGTCATCAGGTGGTCATCTCAGTCCGGAGTTGCTCCTGAAGCATGTGAGGAGTGAATAAACAGTGCGGCTGGTTGAGCAAGCTGCCAGAGATGGTTTAATTAAAACTGTGACATTGTATCATAAAAACCAGAAACCTAATCGTGATGGAATAAGTATAATGTAATTATCAACCAGGTTATAAATAGCTTTAATTTCATGCTTTGCGGAAAATGAAATGGAAATGGCGTGGAAGGGAGGGGCGTGTGTGTGTGTGTGTGTGTGTGTGTGTGTGTGTGCGTGTGTGTGTGTGTGTGAGGAGGGTAGTTTACTGTGCTTGTCGCCACCCGCTGCCAGTGCCAAGAGACAGGAGCCAAATCCAATTTCTCCTCTCAGGTCAAACGTCTGTCCACTCAGCCATCCTTCAAACTTCTCGCTATCTGTCACCCTCCTCATCATCATCCTAACTGGAACATTATACAGTGTGACTCGAGGGGGTGGGGGGGTATAGTGCCACCAGGCACTGACAGTATGTCACCTTCCCTTCCAGCTGTTTGGAGAACCCTCAATAAAAGTTCATTCTGAAAGGTGAACCATACCGTAAAAATAAGTGTTTTTCAATGGGGCAGACTAAAAATTACAATATTGCAAAATAGTATTTAGTATTTAAATCAACTAACCGCGTGATAATTCCGCGGACAGTTGATGAACCCAGTCAGTAGTGAGTGGGTTCATTACAAAAGTGCCACTTTAGTGATGTAATTGTAAATCTTAGAGACTAAACACTACCGTCATAGAGAGACAGCTTAACACTTCAGTTTGCGTAAGTTCAATCTGATTGAACTTTGACCTGTAAGGTGGCAAAGTCTCCCCAGTGTCCAGCCAGTCTGACTGACCTTGCGATTATTTTATTATTTATATCCTTCAAAATAATGCAGGGAGCAAAGCAGGGTTCCCACTAGGTATTTATTTATAATGAAATGCTGCTGTTAGCATACTAGTCATGTTATATCTGTGACCGCCTTTCACAATCCAACAGTCCGATCACAGTGATGCACTGCGCAAGAGCTAGTTTAATAATATAACATAACAAATGTTTTTATATATAAAATCAGTTTAAATTCCTGCCATACCACATGACTCACATGGTGTTTCATTGCTTTCATTGCTCTCTCTCTCTCTCTCTCTCTCTGTTTATCTGTTTATTTACTTATATAAGTATTTATATAACTAATATATAGTTAGTGTATATACTAACTTTACTATATCTCATAACTCTTATGCTAATTAAGCAGCCACATCTCAACACTAGTAATATATATATATATATATATATATATATATATATATGAAACTTCACGGTCCCTCACGATGCAAATACAGATGGGAATAGAAAACCATATGACCCTTCAGTACACGCACACGCACAACAGCCACATAACCACACATAAACACAGGTGACTAGAAACACACACACAAACGCAAACAAACAATATCGCACACACACACTCTCACTCATAGGTGTCTCTCACACCCTTCTTCAAATGACAAATGAGCAGGAAGGCAACCAAAAGCGAAAGAGAAAGGGGCCCGGATGAAAGCAGCACAAACAGCATTGCTGATTTGCTTGTGGGAGGATGGTATTTATGAGGCGGGTTCACAGGTGCGAGAGGTGAAAACCCAGCCTCCTGAGCCTGATCTGAGGGGCCCTTGAAGTACTCCTCGGGGAAGGGCCAATAAAGGCGAGCAGTGGAGGACCACACCAAGAAAAGACGAGGTGGTCACATTGAGCCCAGAGAAGAGTTTTCCTTTCAATAATGCAAGAGCTGATGAGGTTTGATCATTGGAAAGGAAGCAGAGCATCTGCAGTGGGAGCGTCAAAAGTCTGAGAGTGTCTCTTCTCGCTTTATTTTTATTCTCTGTTTGCTGTAATCGCTACACATTTACCGCAGCAAAATATTATGAGCGCTTTAAGGGGTAAGTGGTTTTCGTAAATGTCTGATTTGCCTCATCGCATTGGAATTATGTTAATGGAAAATGGGCAAAACTAGCCGGGATGTGTCAAAGTGTAAATAAAAGCCAAAAGCGCAGGTCAGAGCTATTCATTTTATGGCTGCTCTTAGGAAAGGTATTTGAAATGTTGTTTATTTCAAGCGGAGGCCGGAGCATCAGTATCAGCGCTTAATAGAAATGCTTCAAGTGATAAGCAGAAAGCACAGAAAGCCACGCTAAGGGGGTGATTAACAGTGTCAGGGAATAACACTGAGCTTTTATTTTCAACCTTCCACTATAAAAGCCCAAATGAAAGGTGAGTCTTAATTATACCTTCAGTAATGGCCTACATGTAGTGAGGACTGAATGAGCTCAGACCATGCATAATGGCAAAGGACAAAGTCGTTTTTTCGTGTGGTGTAATCATAAAATGAAATTCCCAACGTGCATTAAAAGGAACCAGCATATTATGTCCCAGTTGCCAAAAACATGCTGATGACTGGGAAGCCTCTAAAAATTGTAATTCCCTCTCCGTGTTTATTTCTGCACGAACCCTTAAGTCTTATTTATACTTTTATTTTCTCTTTTTGCCAGCCTGCAATTTGCGTTTTTTAATGTGTCATATTAATTTCCCCTGAAGTGACATTCTGATGGGAGCAGAACAGATGGAAATCAAAGGATTGTCCTGGCAAAATCCGTCATGAAAAATGCATCCGACACCTGTGTAATTTGCCTAATCATCTTTTCCTAATAAGCTCCCTCCATTAATTATTCACGACTTCCACAATGCGATCAAGATAAAAGTAAATCTGATGACTTAATACCCTTCAAAACCTCCCCCCTATTTTTGTTTGGTCTGCTTAATTAATTGAACATTAAACTATTCATTCTCTTATTGCCGCATTGCACTGCATCGTAAATATTCCATGTAATGCCATTCAGTTTGTATTTATTGAGTTACAGGGACCATAGGGATATAAAAGTAACAACAGAAAGGAGCTGTTTGGAAGACAGAAAAACAAAAAAAGTTAGCACATAGAGCACCATGCATGTTAATAATCATATCCAAAACAAATACCTTATTACGTTATAATATATATTCTACATATATGTTAACACGCACATATAGCTTATATAAAATTCAGGCAGATTTATCCATTTAAGACCCCACACACAACACAAGTGTTTACAGTTAGTGTGGCAGACCTCTTCAGGTGGAGCTGCATCTAAAAAGAAAAAACTAAGAGGGAACCGAGGCCCCCCATGATCAGTCCAGATCAGTGCACCTCCTGCAGCTGTTTTCCTCCCACTTGCTCCAGTGTTATTTCAATGCAACTGTATGTGCTGTTATCACACGGAACACGCCATGTAGAGCCCATTTCCACAACGCAAGCACTGATGTTGTCGCAGTAGGACGGAGTAAAGATTACATATGTATTTTGTATTGCACAGAGGTAGTTTCTTTAACAGCTTTTTATTTACAGGCAGTGTTTTCGAGTTTGGGTAACTATCAGTCCACCCAGAGCCCTGCGACTTCCCCATGCGAACCATGTGATTGGATGGTCATGCATCTAACAGTGTGCCAACCACAAAAGAAAAAGACACGCTACTGGGGAGATCACTTTACATACAATACCACAATGTATGCACATATATTACAATATATGCACATTACCAAGTGTCTGAAGCCTAATGCAGAGCCTGCAGAGGTCATCGCCGATTCCTGCATCATCCGAAGCAGTCTTATGGAGAATAACCACATCACTGACCATGAGAATTATACTTTACTTTTATTATGATGGCTTCTTAACCCAGACTGAAACTAAACTGTAAAGTGTAGGCAAAGCATGTCAACCGCTAAAACCAAACTTTTTCTTTATATATATATATATATTTTTTATCCACATCTCCGGCAGTGTGTGGAAGATGTGTGACAGAAAGGAACTATATGAACGTGTGTCATACTAATGGGTGAAGTATTTCAGTAAAGCTGTCGAAGTGACCATTAAGACCAGAAAAGCGTTTTATAACCTCTGGTCCCATTCACCTAATACATCCTTTACATCAGGTTCACCACAGCTTTAGCAGATTTGATTCTTTCGCTTGCCTTCAAACGTACCAGAGGCAGATGCGATGACTTTAAGGCAGGTGGGGTATATTAGTTGTGGCCACAGTGTGCCGCGTAGTCCCAGGCAGCAGCTGCAGGTGAAGGCGGCTGTTGTTAAGGCTGACAGTGGGACTTGACAGCACTAATGAGAGTCAACCTTTGCTTGGCTGGCTGTCTTGCATCGCAGCTTAAGCCGTCATGTTGTTACAGGCTCCATGTGTCTTGGCTTAACTTTGGTAAATGAGCTGCTTAAGGAAGGGGGGGTGGCACTTTCTGGGGTCATATGCCTATACTGCAGCAGCATACCGAAATGCTGATCGTCCTGTAATCAGAGATGTTCGTTAGTTAGTCTTTGTTTTGTTTGACAAGGAGAACAAATGTGACGGAAGCAGCACATGTTTCGATTGAACTTTTATACAATGAAATCCATCATATAGAATAGAATAGAATAGAATAGAATAGAATAGAATAGAATAGAATAGAATGTTGTTATTGCAACAAAATATACAGTAAACATAGATATAATGTATAAACAATATTGCGCAATGGTATTGCATAGTATTGCACTGTGAGTGCAATACTACTCTGTCGTTAAAGGTGTGGCGACAAACTGGTACTGAGGACAGCCGTATAATTAAAACAATTAAATACTAATATATAATGCAGAGAGTATGACAGTATTGTGCACTGTGTGTGTGGTGTATGCCCAAGTGTAATGATAAGAAAGTTGTGCTGCAGCAGCCAGTGTGACCTGGACCTGTGACGTGACCTGTTAACACCTTCACGAGTGACGTGACGAGTGACGCACAGCTGCGTTTTAAGTGGCCTTGTCTACTCAAGTGTTAATCAACGCTGTTGCTGTGGCAACCAGGCAAACAGCAAGTTTATCTATCTATCTATCTATCTACCAGAAACATGATATTCAGTTTTCAATTTTTTGAAATTCAATACATCAGGCAAGTTGTAAAAAGTCGATATTGAGCGTTAGTAATATAATCAACGACAGTGTATTGACCATAATATTCAATGTTGTACTGTGTAAATTTTGTTACTGAAAACTGTGAAAACTTCATGAATAGACGATGATGTCATGGAACACTAACTGTGCAACACTGCTGAAAACTAGACTAAAATGTAGTTTAAATGTAAACTGTGCAAATTTGCCTAAAAAGGAGACATGACTCGCGCACTCTTAATGTCTTTGTGTCAATTCAGCACAACAGCAGCAACAGTGATCCCACTGACAAGTCCTGAACACTAAAGTGTCCCTGACAGCCGTGTAGTCAGTGTACAAACAAGTTGTGTCTATCTATGTGTGTGTGTGTGTGTGTGTGTGTGTGTGTGTGTGTGTGCGTAGGTGTGTGTGCGTGTGTGTGTGTGTGTGTGTGTGTGATGCACTGTTTTACTGTTTGTGTGTATATCTGATTGTGACCAGGAGAGCTGTATAAAAATGCAGCCCAATGTAATGACTTTATTTATTTATTTACTTATTTGGTCACTTTCTGAGTGACACTTTTTGCAGGAGTTACATTGCACTGGATTTGCATATGTCTGACTTAAATCTTTTCCAGACCTCAACATTAAGATTACTGAGATGAAATGCTCCATTAACGTGTAGTTTTAGTCAGCTAAAATTAAACAGGTTGCACTTGTGTAATTAAAACAAACGGAATAATAATGATTAGGATTCCTCATTAAACATTAACGATGGCGATCTATTAGCTCACATTTACACGTTAAACAATTACGTGACAATATATTACGTTGTAGTTTGTGTTGTTTAGTTGACAACGAAATGTGCTACACGCATTTTGAAAAGGGTATACGTTTGCTTTCTACTTCACCCATAATTAAGAAATGTGATACAATGCAGTGGTAGACAAACATATCTGGTTGGATTCTGATTCATAACTTCTCCCCTTATGTGTTCTAACATGTCAAGTACATTAACAATATGGTTTGGTGTTTCGATGTTATTGTCTGGTTTTCCTGCACAGAACCTGTGCCAATAATTCCAGTGTAAAGTTTTACCAAGTTCATTTCTTCCAACTACAGTGTACTTGAGAAAACAATCATTGAACATAGTGGAGACTTGTTTATTAAATAACAATTAAATAACAATTAAGCTGGTGTGAGGAGAATGCTTAGCACAAACCTCCATAACACATTGTTCATTCAAAGATAATAAGATAAGATAAGATAAGATAAGATAAGATAAGATAAGATAAGATAAGATAAGATAAGATAAGATAAGATAATTTATTGTCTTTATTGTCATGGCTGAGTCGCACATTATGAACAATACCGTAT
This sequence comes from Trinectes maculatus, assembly GCA_016785345.1. Taxonomy (NCBI): domain Eukaryota; kingdom Metazoa; phylum Chordata; class Actinopteri; order Pleuronectiformes; family Achiridae; genus Trinectes; species Trinectes maculatus. The sequence continues at coordinate 60,344 of JAFBJQ010001618.1, read as the reverse complement.
ATACCGATAATGTACTGATTTGTAGACACATGCACAGATTATGACCCGGAGCGTTTATTGCACATGTATACCAATAACAATAGTGTCCTGGAGTGTATTGCATGTATATTCCAATAGTGACACGAAGTGTATGTGTATGCATATACAGTATGTATAGATGAACATAACATAACATTTTTGTGGGCTACACACTGTATGTGCTCATCTTAAGTTTTGCATTTCTCACATTGTAAAGAATCCTGATCATTCTTCTTAAAACACCCCGTTTGAATAGCTGACATGTGCGTGGTGGAAGCAGTCTACACCTTTTCCACCCACTGCTCAAATGTAAGCCGGTGCACACCTCATTTCTCATACACCTCATTTCATCCCATTCAACATATTTTATTCATATCCTGTTGAAGAGACCAAAAAATATAATAATTTCAGAGCCAATTTGATTCACATTTGATCTGTTTTACTAAACCCACTTGTGCCAGCTACATTACTATGTGCGTATAAAATGATAATACACGGAGAATGAAAAATGTTACGGCGCTTGAGCAAAACAAGTAAAAGTTGTGTATTTTTTTTAAAAAATCAATCGGAAGTTTTAATGGCTTTTATGTGAGTAATGATAGGAGAGGTGAAGAGGCTAGGGCATGGGTTAATGGCACTATCAGGACATAGACCAAGTTAAGTGCAAAGGAAAGGTCTTCCACCAGAGGTTAATTAACCTTTCTAAACCCAAGGTGTCTGAACGCACATACATATTGAATGGAAGCTGCTACAAAAAGCCTGTAGGTCACAGCTAATACATTCTGCAAGTTACAATTAAAACATCATCAGACCAATGCTCACTCTCTATTTAAGAGCCATTTATGAAGGCGCAATTCAGGAGGCAATTTATTACAGTCAAAAGCCATCTGACTGTGGGGTAGTTAGGTGAGCAGATATGTAATTTCTTTCAACGCAAACACAGTGATTGGAGAGGAAAGAGTGGGGGTGGGGGGAGGGGGGCATTTTCACTGCATTCACTGTGACTGCCTCTTTTGCACTTGTGAACACAACATGGAGGCAAAAGTCCAGAGGGGACGTAGCGCTGTGCTGTATATGTGAACTTTGCTTGTTAGATGCAAAATCTACAGCAGCTCTGGTTATTACGTAGAGATGTTTTCATTTATCCAGGAAGTAATTAGCATGTTTACATGTCATCGTCCTGCTGGCAGTTGGTTTGTGGTTATTAAAAAAAAAAAAGTAACTTGATTTCTATGATCAGGATTGGGGGATCGGAGAGATGTCAAGACTCGAGACAGTTTCCTGGAGAAATGGGATTTGTTGACCGCGTGTGCATGTAACCAGGCTTCTCAACACTTTTTGTTACTTGATGTGGTTATGTAACTAAGACAATAGACAGGGGAAATACTGCTGTGACAGCAGAACAGCAAAGAAAGGGTAGGACTGTTAAATCTACAAATGCATTCTTGTGTTAAGTTTAATCCAACTAAAAACAAAGGTCTCACCACAAGGCCCATTTAGTAGCTCCCTCTGAGCTTCTAGTCAAAAGCTCCAACAGCAGATAGAGGTTTCCCAGTTGTAATGAAATACAGAGGATCCTCGTGTTACGACGGTCGCGAGATACGTTGTTTTCGTGGTTACGACACATCTCCCGTGAACTTCCTTGTTTCGGCTTAAGCAGTTTCCCCCGTAAATATGTACAGACTTCGCACGGGAACTAGTTGGTGAGCGCTCTCTCTGTCTCTCAGTGCGCCTGCCGGCTCTCCAACACCTCCACAGCACAGCTAGGCTACTCTGCGTTGTGTTTACTTATGTGAAATGGACGGCTGGCCGGGGTGGGGTGGGGGTGGGGGGCGGTGCAGCGGCAGCCGGTAAGGAGATGCACACGGACACAGATGGGTTCGGGATCGTGGCAATACCTTCACAACACAGGGTCTACACGGTTGATATCAGAAATCTAAAGGAAATGCTCATTACACTCGTGATATCAACACCTACAGTGACAAAAGGCAATTCACCACAGTAAACTCTTATTGTAGGGTGGTGTTATAGCGACATCTAGTGGCACAATGTATGCACAATGGCACAATGAATGTATGTTCCGACTAGCGTCAAAATTCGGTTACGACACATTCTTAGGAACGGATCTCCGTCCTAACTCGAGGACCCCCTGTAATAGATATTCAAAATGAATGGTACATTTCTTTGGATCCTAAAACATAGAACCAATGTAATGATTTAAGAATTCCAAATTGCGTCTTTATGTGCCTATGCCTCTGATTTGACTTATTTTATGTTTCATTTGTCTTGCCTTGACTTGCCTTCCATTTTGCCTTTTCTGCTTTTTTTTTTTTTATCCAAAGAGGACATATTGTTTACTGGGTATCTCTGTGTATTGTGACTGTGATGGTGTAACTTTATTTGCGATTCAAGCGCTTTAATTCTGTGGCTGGTCCAGTCTTTCACAGAAGCGGTGTGTGAAATGATCCTATCCTTTACATATGGCTTTGAAGCTTCCAACATCACCCAGAGTCTCGCAGCTGAGGCAATATAGATGATCAAAAAAACTCCTTACGGTGAATTTCCTGAGCTGTATTAAACATGACATCCTGAAGCAGCAATTTACCTAATTCACACTTACTTACCCTAGTTCCACTTGACTTAATATACCTCTATACCTATATCACCATACATGAGCACGATCAGACATACAATAGATATCACTAAGATCTTACAATCCACCACTTCTTCAATCATCGCTCATATCAGGAAACATTCAATCCTTGACTCATTTACGGATATTTGAAACAGCGACATGCTCTTATTCTTGCATCCATATGTCTTTCAGACCTAATCTATCTAATCTATAACACGAGCACAGCTTCATTATGTGCTGTTTGTTCTGATTCGACATCTTGCACCTGTTTTAAGTCCCCGGCAATCAACATCTGCCTCTGCTCAACTAGTCCCGTCATCGAGTTACCTGCATGACTAAATTCAAAACCCAGTTAAATTCAAACCCAGGGGACATGCGTATTTGATAACTTTGACATCATGTATTATATGGAGATTGATGCATGTCAGATACAGTATATTTCCTTACAAAATGAGCTGTGGTGCATCAGCACTATCCAGCCATTAGAATAAGCAATATATTCATATCTAGTCTTTATTTTGAGGGTACCCACCCTCTCAAACTACCACCTGTGCCGTGCGTATGACATATGAAAGTTTCCTAAACAAACATAAAAATAAAACCCCTTTTCTCCACCCCAGTCCTTCAGCTGCAGCTTTTTCAAGCGGATACTTCCAAAAGCTCATCATCCGTTTTGTACAACAACTGGAAATACCTGCAGAATCGGTCACGTAGTGTCAGGATTCTCAAGATGCACAAACATACTTCAACGATGGCATTCACACACAAATACAATTCGTCAAAAACGTCAAACTACAAAAATTCAAAAACTGTCATTACACTACATTACAAACGCATTAATCACAAGTTCCTCTGTAATTACACACAACTTGTGCAGTGTATCAAAAAGTAAATAACATAGCAAGAGGCCGCAACTTATTGGTGTAGTTTACAACTGAGCCAGAGGAAGCAGAGCTATTGAGAGGTCAAACTAGCATTTTGCGAACTGATGAATTTAATTACACATAGCAGTAAGCCTACAGTGTGTGCTTAGAGATAGTGCCAGCTAATCACAGCTAGGCTCCATGCTGGATTGCTTGGTAGTTAATATGGCCCCCAAGCTATGCAAAGTCTAAATGAGATGCATGCATACACCTCGAGTAACATTATCAAACACATCTTCATCTTTCAGCCAGCCAGTACCGGCAGGTTCTGTCGTTCCCTTAGTGACTGGTATCCCTGTTGATGCCTCCGTGTTAGAGAGTTCCCAATGGGCAACATGCTTCCAAAGGGAAGGCACATTGGAAGCAGTTTTTTTTTTTGTGCATCCGATCTTGAGGAAGCTTCCTTGAAAAGGTGCATCGTCTAATGCAGGATAGGTGGTGTTGTGGGAACTTGGGATTGTGATTTTAAAAAAAAGCCTCGAAAATCCGATCAAACCCACATCTCCCTCCCCGGAGCCTGTCGATCCACACATTAATCAGAGACAACAAAGCAATTCCCACTGGGAAGCGGCCATTTCTGACTGCCTGCCTGCCTGCATGCACAGCACCCCCTGCTTCCACTCACTCACTCACACAAACAGACGCTCGTCTTCTATCAGCAATGATGTAATGAACCTGCAAGGTTTTCCCCTTTTTTCTTCTAACCCTTAAGATCTTGATTTTTAATCTGCACTTTTCACTCATTTTCAGAGAGGAAGTTTTCAGAGCACGCCCCACCCCTGTCGCCGTCTCCACACCCTCCACCAACCCCCCCACATGCCGCTTGTCTTTAAACACAAAGTTTGGAGTACTTACAGCACCTACTCTCCAGATGAGCCTTATTCCCTCGCCTCACTCTTTCCAAGTAATTGCCCTGTTTTTCAGCAAGTACGGATTCATGCGCCACCCCGGTACAGTGCTTTCATTTGTGAGTAAATAGGTTTTCTGCTGAGTTTAAAGGCATTAGGCCTATTGGGGGAATCCGGCATTGGGGGGATACGCTGAGTCTGAGAGAAATCGTTAGGCAAGAGATGGGAGGGGACTGCACTCCATGATGCAAACAAGCAGTCGGCACTGACCTCCCAAGATTGTCTAACAACAACTCCCACTTTGGATTTATTTTGTGTTGATGTGTCAAGCTCGTTTTTCAGTGACTGCACAAGGTGAGGTTAAAGGTCAAATGTACCACATCTATCTATTAGATGTGCAAATTACCCTTTTCATGTTTTTCAGGATGCTAGTCCCAATGGACATTTAGGGAGAGGTGGGGAAACACCCACCCACCCACAATTTGAAAAAAAAAGTATTGTGTTTTTTTATTCACGGCTTTATTCAAGACTTTCAACTTTAAAATTAGGAAGTAGCGGAAAGTCGTTTCATTGTAAATTGTCTTTGAGAGTTTGTCGTTCATGCAGAAGGACACGTCAATGTTTTGTGGTGATTTATTGGAATCCAATTCCCAACAGCACAATTTGTTTAGAAAAAAAAAAAACACCTGCAAAGTATGGCCAAAACTGTTTGCTGGACAGACACCATTGGGGGGGGTTGTTTTATCGAACAGCTCATTGCAGGGGTGCTGTGTCAAGCATAAACATGACTTTACATTTGGAGCATTTAATCACATTTGTGTCTCTGACACTTGATTTTTTCTCTTTTTCTCTATATCCCATGCGATCTAGCAAACAAGATAACAAATATAATATAACCACTACTGTTCTTACTGTTTTTCTAATTGCTAGCATTTTCTTTCATCCACAGCTACTCTGAATCGAAATGGGTCTGAATGCATCAAGAGGAGTTTTTGTCAGATTCAGATTCCTCATCTGATGCTGGAATTGGGAAACCAATTTCTGTAACAACCCAACATTCGTGCAGTTTTGACACAGTGATTGGTCAGGGGTGGTCAGCCGATAAAACAAGCTGAATTTTAATTTAATTTGATTAGATTTTATTGCTTACAGTACTGTCTTACAGCAAGAGCGCTCTCTGTCTAACCCTGTCTGTCTGGCCCCTTTTCTCTCTTTCTGTATGTTGGGATTGGCTCCACCTCCCATGAGACCCTCCATTAGTAAAATTAAATGAAAAAAATAAATGCATTAGTAGATAATGTATTGACTACTAATTCTTTTACTTTGTGGTTTTATGACAATGTCTGCATGTTTGGGGGAATTAAAGTGCATTTGTCTACTGTAACTACAGTGTATAAAAAAAGATTTGGTCTGTCCACACTCAAAAACATACATAATACATTACAACACATGATGTCATTACTAGAAACTGGGCCAAACCCACCCTTTTTTATCTTACAAGCTAGGAAAAAACCATAGCTGATGTTTTCGGCATCAGTGTGAACTACTCTTTGGAGGAAAGACTATGCCAAATGTAATGTCATTTATGAGGGCCTCTAATAGTAAGAAAGAAGACGAAAGGTTTGAAGACAAAAAGACCAGAACTTGGTGTATAATAAATAAATAAATAAGATCTGGCAATGATAAGCCACATCTATCAGCTGTACAGGGAGACATACTCAGGCGACATGAGTGAATGAAGTGATCACAGCAACATCAACATATAGAGTGGACCCTGATTAGTGCCTCTCTTCACCACACATCTTTCCCATCAGGCTCCAGTTCCCTTTTTGCAACTTTTTATTTCTTGACCCTCTCAAGGGAGGCCACACCTCAGGATGCCATAAGGTCTTATAATGTCAAGATTGAGAGCCTATCACGTGCCACAGGGAGAGAAAGCACCTCAGTGACAAGAGACCTTGCTGGAAGCTGAGGCAAAGATATAAAAAGTGTGTTAGCATAATTACAAGCTTGAAAATACCGGAACATACGAGATTGGGGTAATTGTACTTAATACAGAGATCATTAAGGTGGCAAATGATTCCTCTAAGTATAAACCCAATCAGTGAGCCAGGCCTCTATCCCCACAAAGTGAATATCTAAATTAGTGGGTGTAAAAGTGGTTTGAGCTATAGTTCAAACCAAAAAGAACAACAAGGTTGTGTTTTCAGTTTATTTACAGCAATTAGAAATCTGATTTCAATGTGTTTCAATGGGCAAACATTTTCGTTTACTTTAATGCTTACAGCCTAAGAATAATCCCAAGATCAGTAAAATATTATCTGTGCATTAGCACTACGTGACTATCACACAGCAAAAGGTCATCAGCATAGAAAGATACTCAGTGTTCTAGTTGAGCTTTATAAATATCAGTGAAGAGTCAAATCTTTAAGAGGTAGTTATTGCACAAATCCAAGAAACAAATTTGACCCCAAACCAAATTTCCTTAGAAAAAGAGTAATGTTACCATGCATATCATGATCACAGTCTTTTTCTCATCCTAACAATGTATTATTTTTAGTACGTAGCTTAGGAGGTTTCAGGAGAAAGCATAATATTCAACGGTCTTCTAATGTTAGAGGATAATTGCCATCCTCTAAGAAGACATTTGATCAACTGAAATTTATATTTGACTAAACGGCACGCCAATGTTTACATCTGAATTCTACTCACTTATTGATCAGTATCTGATACGTTCTTTCAGCTCTTTTTGGGGATAAGCTACACTGAAGCCTGACATTGAAGCTGTGGGCACGGAACCCTGTTTCATTGAATTATTTGGTATGTCAGCATGTCTTAAGACCCTCATAGTAAGATCCAACTTACTAGCTTTATAGAGGACCATTCCAGTCTTCACTGAGGTACAGTATATTTGGATGACCCAGTGATCACACCTCAACCTTCAGTTAGTGCCTTATTCTTTGGTTGCTTCAGGCATATTACCTGTTACCATTCTCCCACCCTTGGGTCAATCTCATTCTCAAAGAATTCATTAAACCTACCATGCATGGTAAAGTCCATGTTGTCTTGCTGACGAAACTGATGCAAGCTTTCTGATAAGCATTGCATTGCTCTAACCCTCTGTTTGTTTATTCCCTCAAGCACATGACACTATGCACCTACCTCTCTCTGTCTCTCTCGAACTCCCTGTTGCCTCCCACCCCCATTCTCTCTTTTGAATCTTTACTCTTCTCTGTGCTGGACAATTGGCTGTCCTGGGACCTCTCTCTCTCTCTCTCTCTCTCTCCCTCTCTCGGCTGTCGATGCTTCCAGATGTTTTGGAACTGGAATTTCATCCCACAGAATCAGCCTCTTCCATGTCTCTTTTCTCCTTCTGTGTGTTCATGTGTGGTTATGTGTCTAGTACGATTGTCCTCTTTCAGTGTCCTCCTGATGGAGAGTAAATTGTGTGGCTCAAGTTCTGTAGGGTTTGTCTCTACACAAATATGTGCAGTCTACACATAAAGTTGACTTTTTGCTAAGCTTTATTGTTTTGCTGTAAATACAAAGGTGGCAGCATGATAAATTGAATTATGAGAAGTAATTGTTTTCTTTTTATCTGTAGCACCCCTGATACCTGATATAATACCTCCATTCACAATCGGATCACCTGGAAAACATGAGTCATCATTTCTACAGGATCTTGAAATGGAAAAAACAAAAAATGAGGAATGATAAAGAGCAGCAGATATTTTATAAAAGCATCAGGCTGTTAACAAATTCATGACAGCTATTATTTTTTATTCTTATTGCTGCAACTTATAGTAACAAGGAGAAAAAAAAAAAAATTTATGTCAGAATGTCAAAACTAATTTCTGTACCAGTTATATGACCGTTGTGTTCTGTGATTATTAGATTTTTGTTTATATTTTACTTCACTTTCATGCTATAACCAACATATCCATTGCAGTACTTTATGTATACGGGTGCATTACAGCCATGTATACTACATTACAGCACATCACATTACATCGCAGCACATTACATTGAATTCTCCCTTCTGCATCATTTGTCAGTAAAATGTCTGATGTTATTATTATTGTTTTTATTCGACGTCTTATTATTATTGTTGTTGTTTTTTATATCACTAATATTAATAACCAATATTATTACAAACTTTCATGTACTGACTCTCTGTTATTTAAATGCAATACATTTACTTCTAGACAGTTTATAGTTGATACCAGAGTATAGAGGTTGTAGCACTGACACAGTAGGCCTGTCAGCATTTAATGGAATTGTGAAGGAAATGACCCTTGATTTTTGTTTTTTTTTTGCCTACCTCTCCCCACGTTTGTGTCAGACAGAGTAGGAGGCACCTTTGTGTGGTTATTTGCTGCTGATTTGAAAGAAGCAGAGCACAAAGAAGGTCTTCAATAGCCTCTTTGCCCCCCCCCCACCCCAGACCTTGTCTGTCTGATGCTTGAGCGACAGCGTTTGAGTGAGTTAGTGTCCCTGACCATCAATTAGGAGCAGACCTCACTGTCACACATAAAAAACCCCTGCCATCCAGTGCTTTCAGTAATTGCAGGCATGACAGTTTATCATTATCCATGAAAACCGCTGGGTTTTGCAAACACATGGCTGTTGTGATGGTCCTCCATCACTTGAGTGTCACTTAATTTTGTTCAGCTGTTTGTTACCATGTGATTATTTTTCTCCTCTCCCAAGGCCAAATGGTCATTTTGCTTCAATGAGCTCGCCATTCTATAAAACACAAAGCACCAAAGGAGTGTGAAGTACAAGATTCTGAGCACTGACTGAGAGTTTTTTTTTTCAGACCACAAACCAAGGCTACTGAAGGCAGACAATGAGCAATTACAACTAATTGCATTTGAACATTGCATTGAAAACACTGCATATTTGTTTGTTTGTTTGTTTTTGGAATCCAATGTCCCTTGTGATGCCTTCACTATCCTGAATTTACAAATCATCAAAACTAAAACTCATAGCAGGTTTATGTGGGATAACACAAAGGTTCTTTTAAACAATGTTCCACATTTTAAAAGTTCCGCTTTCACACGGCAAAAGAGAGTTTATCCTGAGGTGTTTTCAGACAACTGCAGTAAAAAAAAAAACAACCTTACCCTGTCCACTTAAGTCGAACTAATATGCTGATGTACTTGTGAACAGCCCAGAAACATGTCTGAAGTGTCAACACTTGATGCCATAATTGCCATTTGAAAAAAACATTGTTAATTACAATTCAGAAGTTAAGTGAAGAGCTGTTGGTGAAGCATTAATACATAAATGAAGCCTCCTTCAGCAAAGGTAGATAATGGAATTCCACATCAATAAACACTTAAAGAGATTTCGTTCACATCACGTCCCGGCATCCTGCTGAAGAAGTCCTATTTGACAATATTATTTCCCTTGTAGTCACTTAGAAAATTTCTGTCCAACAGAAAGCTCCTATTTATTTTGATGTGACTTTTATTTGTTGTTGTTTTTTTTCTTTCAGAGCCAAATCATTTGATATCTCTTGGTCTTGAAACCTTGTTTCGTATAACATCTCCCAGCTAAGATAGCTTTGCCTCTTATATGCTGAATAATTCATGACTCACAATCCAATAGTATTGGATTGGAGAGAGTTGAATTCAAAAGTTGAATTACAAAACATCACATTCTTTCATCTCATGAAGTTTTTTTTTGAAAAGTGCAGAGGTCAATTATGAGTCCTCTGGCAATTGCTGATATGAATAATACACCTGAGGGCTCCAGAACCTTGGGAGGGTTCCTCCACTTGTGTAGATTATTGACACCTTTACTTTTTTTTCTTCCTATCCTCAGGTAAAAAAAAAAAAAGGACCTTTTGTCTGTGGTCCCCTGCACTGTTCATGCCTCTATTGCCTCGAGGCAAAAGAAGCCTAATTTGCACCGATCTGTTTTGGGGCCAATTATTATAATACCAAATGTTCTGAAAACACAATAACATTGAAAACAATAAAGAGTGGGCCTACCAATACTGTGCATTTAAATAGATCTCTCATTAAAGATGTATTTTACTGCTCAGCGATTTGCAGTGTTTTGTTTCACTCTGTGCACTCTGTGCCAAATTACCTGTAGATCACTGACATCCAGGTCCTGGTCCACAGAGAGCTGCTGGTAGGTGACCACTTGTGCTTCAGTAGACGTCCACATGAAGAAAATTTACACATCGAAAAATTACATGGAATATCATCTGTGACTATGGAGAAACAGCAATGATAAAATTAAGACTTCTTACAATTGTTTTATGAAGCAGCTCTGTTTTTCCTTCAGGTGTATCATGCCTGGTCTGATGTAGAGGAAACTAATAAAAAGGGGGCAGGAACCTTGACTCTCTCCTTCTCTCTAGTCTCTGGTTGCTGCAGCAGCAGTCTGTTTGGTGTAGCCTCATGATTAAGATCTTTTGTTTATGTCTTTTTTTGTTTCTTTGATCGAACCCACAGTTTTTAGGTTTTGTTCTGGTGTTGGAGGCTAGACAGCAAACACACCAGATCCTGCAAACTTTTGTGGAATTATTTTGATCCTTCAGTCATTCCATAGATTATTAATAATCTTTTCTCTTTGTGTTTAAAATAAATTACCACTATTTGACTCTTTTGGATACATTTGGACAAAACAAGTATAACCACATCATCCATTTCGTGGTGCAGGTGGAACTGATACATGTCGAGTGGAAGGCGGTCAGGTGGCACTGCAGAATAGCAAGGCTTCTGTACAGGTAGGACCTCACTGGATAGTGGCAATGAAAATGGAACCTCTCAGAAGGCTGTACATGAGGTCACTGGTGACAGCAGAATTACCAACAGCACAAGCAATCATGGTGGAAACTCTCAGGGGGCAAGTGGAACACTGGTGTTTAAAGCAGGACAATAGCAAGCACTCTCCATGTCCACAGCGGAGGCCTGAAGACCAGTGGCACCAAAGCTCCATGGGTTCAGTGCCAGATGTGCCAGATGCTGAAATCAGGCAATGACAGTAAGGCAATGGAAGGGAAAGCCGTCTACATGTGGTAGTTAAATTACCAGAATTGTAAAGTAACTGTAAAGTGTAAAAACGTCAGGTTATTCAAGACAAGGGTTTTGTTTTTAGGAAAATATTCAGTTTTTATTCGCCAATGTTCCCTTAAGAGGTCACAGAAGAATAAACGTTCCAGAGAAAAGCTGTAATAAATGGACCCTGAACAGGAAAAACAAAGGTCGCGGAGCTGTGATGGGAGCTGTGACGCCTTTTTAGCAGGACTTGTCCTCTATCACTAGATGTCAGTATTTTCGCTGCTCTGTGGAGCTGCAGGCAACATGAACTGCAGCCATTCATACACTGCAGAAAAATGTATCTTTTTTTCATGTAAAAGTCCTCAGTCCTCATGAATTTCATTCCACAGCCTCCTTCATCACAGCCTGATTACAGAGGGCATCACTTTTATCTTTAATGAGCTACAAAGTGCTGAGCCGCGCTTCCTTCTGGAGCCATTCTCACGCCAGCCTGTGCGTCATCTCTCACCACTTGCCGCCTGTTATGTTCCTTAAGGTTTCCTTAGGTAAGAAGTCACAGCTTTACATGCTGAAGATTTGGGAATGAGTCACAACACCACATTTCCAAAAATGTACTCCTCTACATTTCTAGTATATAATAAACATGTATGTCACCGATATATTATAGATTCCTTTGATGAGCAGACTGCTATTTTAAATATTTGGTCAGAGATGTGCACTAGTAAAGTTGAATATCAAGGAACATGATAAGAGCCTTAAAGTGTCTTAAAGAGGGCACCTGTGCAACATGTGTCACTTAATCTATTTTTTTCAAGATCACACCACTGATTAAACCCACATTATTTATTAGTTAAAGCATTCTTAACTTTATTTTATGAAAACAAAGATGGATTGGTCTGTTTAAAATGATCATTGACTGAATCATGAGGAATATTAACCCTGACCCCACTGACAAAAGATACATCATATCAAGCACATGCACATTTGAATATTTTTTTCTATTCAGATAGCAACAAAAAATAAATATGTGTAAGAGAAAAGCCGAATTATTGATAATGATTATCGTCGAATTATTTTATTTTCAAAACAACTATTTCCCAAATGCTATTTTATTGTATAAATAGTGTAGCTGCGCTCGCAGAACGAAGTGGTCTTCCTGTTATTGTCTCTTTGCGGAACAGCCAATCAGCGTGCCCGTCTACATCGCAGCCCGGAAGAAGGAAGCAGACTCCGAAAAGAGCGCCTGCATTTAAAGTGGAGACGTTACCTGGTGGTATGTAGCTTATTGCTTAAATACAGGAAAAATAAACCACACAGATACGTTTATATATTCATAGAGCAGTTTGTTGGCCACACAAGGCAGCGCTGCTGTAGTAAAACCACGTTAATATGTCGACGTTTTTGCGGCGTTTCCTCATACCGCTTTATAACGACAGATTCGGGCGATACTGTCATTCTGACAAAAATATTAGGCGTAGTTCCTTATGTAACATTCACACAACCGTTTCAGAGTTTTTATGCGGTGGCACAATGAAATATGCAGTTTCGATGTTTACAGTGTCTGTCTCAGCTTGTGTTTCAGAGTGTTGTGTATTCTGGGATTTACTTAAAAAGTAATATGATACGTTTTACAATGCTCTAACCAGATTGTTACTTTGCTATTTTACCTGATTGTCGTCGAAAATATAATATACATGTAACTTTGCTTTCTGGTTATCCCTGCAGTTACAAGGTGAATTTAGTAGTGCAGTAGGACTTAGGGAAAAAACAAAAAAACATATCCTAACATGTCTGTGTGCTGAAACTATATTTCAGCTTCAGATGGACTGACGAGACAAGTGATGACATTTTCTTTTATATACTTAGCTTGTTTTACTATTAAAACACTTTGTATTAAACTTTTAAACATATTTTAATTTGCTGTTGGTGCATCCCCATTCATATGTGGCATCATGTTCAGTTTGTTATTTGTACAATGCCTCCATCTAAACATGGACTTGACTTGGCTTCCTGTCTCTGCAGTGTCCTCATCGTCATTGTGACCATGAGCCTCATCCTTGGTCCACGCAGCACCATCCAGGAGCAGAGGGATCGCTGGGAGAGAAAACGCAGCCGAACGGCCAAAGAGTTAGTGAAGACAGAACAACATTACTGCCAACAGCTGGAGCTGGTCACCACGGTACGTACTGTAGTTGTCATAAGTACCACTTTACTCTGCAACCGGAGGTTGAAAGAAGGCTCAACAGTAATAGGCCAGAAATGTAATAATAAAAGACTTCACTATGATGTATCTATATATGCTAATATAATATATAGGTTTAGAATAATAGTATACTTTTAAGGCTTATAACTCTTCTTCACAACCACTGTCAACATTTGGAATTGCTGAAATGTATCATGTATCATAAATTTTTTGATGTAGTGTAAAAGCTTTTTATGAGTTTCAATTTTGGCCTTTTTTCCATTTTCCATCAGGATTTATTTTCTATGTCCCTCATCTTCCTGGCTTTAAATATTTTCTCTGCAGCAAATCATAATCTTAATTCTTACTCCAAGCAACTAATGAAACTTTTTTTTGTAACAATTATTTTCTACCACTAATATATGTTCTACATTAGGATCTCTGTAAATACACACTAGCTAAACGTGATTGGGAGGACAATGTACCATCTGCATCATACATCTGAACACTATTTTGGAAAAGTTCTAATGAATACAGAACAGTTGGCATTAACAGATACTATAATAAAATTAGTCTTATAAAACCATTAACCATTATTTTTAGGTGTTAAAGCTCTCACAATGATCCTCAGCCCAAATATTCTCAAATTAGTACTTTATGAAGTTTCAGTATTATCAAATGGTTATCAGTATTATTTCAGTATTATCAAATACTATTATCATAGTATTTTCAAATGAACAAGCTCAGCATTTGACAGCAAGTGGTCAAGCATGTTATAAGTTTGCTTGCTGTCAATACATTTAGAGCATTTTGTAGCAATATTAGGGAAGAAAAACTTTTGATTTTTAAGGTTGGTTGTAGTTTAGCTTAGGACTAAATCTATCATGGCTCAATGTGCGTGAAAAAGTTTGCAGATTTAACTGACCGTACTTCAACAATCACCAGCTGCGGTTGATTTTCTCAGCATGGAATGGATAAAATTTTAAAATATTACTAAATTTAATAAATTGCCTATTCTCTTTTTGCCGTAATGTTGGTAATTGAATTTTCACTAGAGCAATCGTTAACAGTTAGAAAAATATGTTAACAGTGAAGTCTGTTGACACATTTAAATTTTACCTTACTGCTATGAGGTAAAATACCTAAACCTATTCATAAAAAAACAAAACTGTGTTTGTGTTTGAGTATTGTTTCCATAATTAAATTCTCAGAAGGAAAAGATTCAGCATAAAGGCAACACTCTACAGTGTGCTCCTCCATTATGTTATGAGTTGCAGTCTCACTGTTGAGTACTTATTAACACAGTCAAGGTAGAATTCCTGGAAATCCCTCTCCCTGTGAAGAAAACAGACTTTTCCACCCAGAGCTATAGCCTCATTTGAACACAATTACTCAGCCTTCACCCATTCACTCCTGTTAGGAGTCATTTTAGGCCTCGCGCACATTCAATTTGCTAATCCTATTTTCACTCTAATTGACCTGAGACTAGCACAGCTGTGGGTTTATTGTCAGTGTTGTTGGTACAACATCCCTCTGTGTTTGCTTGACGAATGCACCATGAAGTCATAATGTTCTACCAACCTGTAAATTGTTCGAAGTTAAGTGTCTTATATGTTTTTGGCTGTCTTGGCTCAGTATGAGATTTACTCTCTGTTTTGGGAAAGTATTTAAGATGTCAGCAGTGAAAGGCCCTCCAAAAAGTATTTCCATTTATCAACTACATAGCCAAGTCTGAGACAGCAGGTTCTGGCTTATTAATACAGTTGCTGATCATTTTCTTCTCCCTTTGCTCTGTTGTTTCTCACAGTACTTTGTGGAGATCTTGAAGGCCAAAGGAACCCTGAGGCAGGACATTAGCGAAAGCATCTTCAGTTCAATTAAAGCAATTCATTCCGTAAACCAGTAAGTATCTTCTGAATAATTTAAAGGATATCTACGCTCCGGTGATGGTGGTGAGAGACTGCATAAAGGATTAGGGGCTCGTCTCTTGTGTTGCAACATACAGTAGTTACGATATACCCTTAGTTTACCAAAGTGTAGGCCCTTATCTTCACCATTAGCAAAAGTCAATAATATTGCGTTGCAGCGTAAACATGTTCTCCTCACCGGTGGATACATTACAGCATATCTGGTGGAATTACTCCAGGTGATATCACAAGCCAAGAGCATTATAGTTACCATTGAAAATGCATGGTGTTGTTACCTCTCCGACCTGCTGTTGAAGATGGGTGGTCAATTGTAAGTCAGAGCTGAGAGAAGCTGATCTTACTGCATGTCTAGACATGCAATTGATCTTGCGCTGTTAAAGCAAGAACTCTAAATGTACTTAAAAGACTTCACAAAGTTTGGTTACACAAATAAAAGGTTGTTGTTTGAAGTTGGTGCACGTGTACGGGCTGAGGCTCTAGATTCAGTCCTCATCCATAAATCAATAAAGAACAGAAATTGAGCTAGGTGTTTGAAAGCTGATACCAAAGCTGGTGTTTTTGTTTCAAAGTGGTTATATTTAAACTTTGATCATTTCTATGTTTTTCTCATTACAATATTTGGTACTGTTTTGCTTGTTCTGAAAAAGACCAAGAAAGTGTTCGATTTGGTCAATTTATCTCTCTGTCACACTTCCTCATGCTCTTTCAGATTGGTTGGGTAGTGTCTGACTGTCTGAGATTAGACCCAGAGACACTCCAGTCCCACTCACATGCTTTCTGGACCAGGTTTCCTTAATGGACCTCCATAACATGAGCTTGTCACCACCATTTTTCACTACAATGCTCTTACATCAAAAAAAGTTTATAACTTTTGTCTTCCCAGACCAAAAATTTATTTTCTGTCCTTTAAAAGCTTTGTCAAATCCATTGTTGACCTTCGTGTGACTTTTACTCAAAGTGGCTTCTAGTTGCTCAACTAAGGCCTGACAGATGAAGTGCTTCCCTCTGGCAGGGTCTCTTCATCGCCACAGAGGATTTCTGAAGCTCTGTTACAGTGACCATTGGGTTCTTGGTCACCTTTTTCCCCCAATTACTCAGTTTGATGTGCCCTGATGGTTTCAAACGTCTTCCACTCCACAGTCATTGTGCTCCTGGAAACACTGAAAGACTTCAAATGTTCTCGTACTTTTACCCTGATCTGTGCCTCACCACATTTTATCAGAGGTCTACAGAGAGTTCGGTAAGAACTGGGGGACCTGAAGTACACAGGTTTGTTACTCTCTAATTTCCACAGAGGGAAAACGCATCTCATGGATAATTACAGCAGAGGATGCAACTGACTGTAATTTGGCTTGTCATAGCTTGTTTTCAGGTCTAATTTTCTTTTCTAGTTTTTGATTTTTGACAAAAGATATGATATAACACTATATAAGTTTAAAAAAAAGTAAAGGATCTGTACACTTTCTTAATTCAATGTATTTATTTGTTATTCACTTCAGACACAATCACTTTCAGATGAAGTCTGAACACAGTCTAATGGACAAATCATGCACAGCTCAGTATCAGACAGCATGACAAACTGTAGTGTGAGTGGCTGGAATACTTTTGATTGGGAATTCCATTTCCAGGCAGATAATGAGTTGTGAGGGTTCCCGCGAGCCCACATCCTCTGCAGACTGACAGTCTTTTTTTTGTTGAGAGTTCTACAATGAAGATTGAAGTATGAATTACACAGTCTCATGTATTGAATAAATGGTTCGACCGATCTCATACATCTTCATTATGAGCCCCTCATTGAATCAATGGTTGAAACATAACGTCAAGCACTCTGTTTAAAAATGGTCCATGGAGACACAGTGTGTTCGTGCTGCACTTATTTACCACTGTTAAGTGATTGATTATAGATTTTCCTATATTCTCTTCACTTTCTCTTACCCTGACATTTGGTATTCGCTGAATATCTGTGTGACAGAGTCAAGAGTAAGTGATAGTAAGTGGTGATAATTAGCTCTCATAGATGGATATGTGTTTGACTTTGTTAACTATGTTACACAGGGTAAACCACAGGTATTATATACTGGGAGTCTAAAGAATTAATAAAAGCATGTGTTGGTGCTGCTTGTGGCAGCAAGTGCATCGTCTCAGTTGAGGACTGGTATTGGAGTTATGTTTGTTAAATTAGAAAAAAGGGGGTTGCTAAACAAAGATCTATCTGATCACACACTTATGATTTGATAAATAAATAAAAGCTAAATTCTGAGAATACCAACACCAAAAGACATAATGCCCAACACTAAGATGTTTTACTCTTTTGGATTTGTTGCAGCTGCAGAGCAGCAAGAAACAACTTTTTAGTGTCAGAAACAATCTGTTAGAATTGCGCTCAGCTCCCAGATTCTTTGATTGTGTGCAGAGTGAAAGTGTATTCATCTGATCTGATCTTTCTGCCCTTATTTACATCAGAGAGCACAGGAGAGAAAACTCAAATGGATCCTGCCTTCATTAAGAAAAGAAGGCTTAAATATATTGCTATGCCGTGCCATATATTCTGCCTCTGCCTGTTTACATAGAGCAGAAAGCAGGCAATAGACAGAGCAACCCAATTATTCCTACCTGCTAACGTGACAGAGAGGACAGGGCTGTCAGTAGAGATGAAAAGAGAGAAAACTGGGTGTGGGTGTCTGAAATTATGTGATGTGGATGAGGAGGGTCATCATAAGAATAGGTGTGGTATGAGAGGTAGACTGGCCATGGAGTGACATGGGCTCTGAACACACCCAAAAGTACTGAAACGGTGCTTTATCACCTTCCTTCTTGCCAGTGATTAGTGGTTATGGTTATTTCAATAATTAGTCTTTTTATTTTTTGTGGTTGCCAACGACGTGTGATCACAATTATTATTCCTCTGTTCTAGCTTTTCCCAAATGAAGGCATCTCACCCTGAATTGTTTGGTCAAGGTTGTATCCACCCCAGATGTCGCAACTGCTTGGAATTAATGTGGATTAATGCGACATGCACAGAATGCTAATGTTATCTCCTTCCTGCTGCTGATGGCCCAGACAATTTAATTGGTGTGGAGAGGGGAAAAAAAAGTAAAGTATAAAAATGTAATCCATAATTTCATATTTATCATAATAGCCGCTGGCAGTGAGAGGGATGGGGTGGGGTGGGGTGGGGGGGAGCAGGGGGGGGCGGAAACACAGTTTTACCCGCCCTTTACCCTCGTTAGAACTCTCTAGGCTGCTCCTGCGTCTCCTGATTATGAACAGAGGCTACCTTGGCATGCAACTTCATTAAAATCTATTTAAATCAACTTCAGCGGCAAAGTGCTCCTTTTTACAGCATGTATGAACACAAGTCTCTTGGAGCATCATTAGAGAGTAGGACTCTCTCTCTCTGTGTGTGTGTGTGTGTGTGTGGTACTTCCTCTAAGTTTGGATAACAAGCTCCTTCACAAGTGTCAACACCCCCAACCAATTGCGTCCGTGTTACTGTAATGTGCCTGACAGGCTGAAGGCATTGCCTCTGCCTTGATCTAGTTGTTTTGTTCCTGAGTTCAGCAGGCATGTTCTCACTACAAAGTGGCCCTGGGTGCCCTGAAGACAGACCCACCATCTGGGTCCCTGTAAATACATAACCCAAATGACATGACAGAGCCTTGCCTTGCTAACCCCCCCATTAACAGGGAACCAAATCCTCTGAATTTTGGTCAACCCCCGCACTGTCTCTAAACATGTTTGCCTTTGCTGAGATGATGTTTTGGAGTGCCCACTTTTATCAGATGCTGGGCAGCAGTTCATTCTTAAGGCGGTAGTGTCTTACTAATTCGTCCATTGAGGTTTAACTAGAGGCAGAATGCCCCATGAAATTGTGGACAGTGACTCAGTTAATTGTATTGGATACGGTAGCAAATTCTGCTAGTGTTTAACTTATTGCTGATTGATATAAAACGTCAGTGTGTAGGACTTAGTTGCATCTAGCAGTGAGTTGGCTGATTGTGCTGCCTCACTCTCCACTTCTAAGTATGGGTAAGGTACGGCGGCCTTAAGGTGACATAAAAATATGAAAGGTTGACTTTAGAGCTGGTGTTTAGTTTGTCTGTGGATGAAGTCCCACACACAGGCTATAAAGGGTTAATTCTAAGGGAAGAAATTCTATGTTTAATGTGATTATAGACACTAATGAGAACATCAATATGTGTTATGTTCTATTTTTGCCAAAAAATCTTCCAAAATCTGACAAAAAATTAGAAATTATAACTGCACATAACTTTGCACAATATTATATAAATATATTAATGGAAGTGTTATTTTTGATTGTGACAACAATTAACACAGTGACACAGCTGACAATTGTGCACTTTAACAGGCTAAGCAGATGTTCTGTGGTTTCTCAGACTGTGAACTGTCCAACACTGACCTGGGGTGGTCACAGAGATCATCTTTCAAGCTCCATGACTGATTAGCACAAAGTACACTGACAAAAACACTGTTTTCATAGTGATGTTTTTTTTTTTTAAACAAAACAAAACATCGTCAAATGGTCAAACAGTCATTTACCAGGGCCTAAAAAATTGTTTGACCATTTGACGCTATTGGCAGACTACTTGTTTTATCTTCTCCATTGTGTGAAGACACAGCTTATTATTGTAATTTTAATGATATTTAGGGTTGTAAAAATGTACTCTTTAAAATGATGATTTTAAAATTCAAATGTTCAATCCTGTTGTTTATTATCCTTGATCTTTTTATGTAGATCTCTTTTGGTCCATTTGGAGAATGGCTACTTTGGACGAGGCTTCAGTCAGTTCTGTCAACATCTGCAACACTACAACACATATGTGGACAACATCTATAATGCCAGCAAAGTGCTTGGGGTAAGAACTCACTATTTCCACATCACACAACGCAACCATGACGTACTGGTTAGTGGTTTAAGGAATTATTAAGACCACTTCTATTTATTCAAATTGCATTCAAGCAACCCATAATGACAAAATGAAAAAAAATTGTTTGTGTGTTTATGTTTGGAATTGTTCTTCATTTTTCTTACTAATCAAAAACTGAAGTCTTGAATTTTACAATTTAATTTACGTTTGGACAGTCAGAAGCAATCAGGCATGTAAGGATTAAGGATATTTCTGAGCTAATAATACCTTTTTTGTCAAGGGTCACCTGACAGGCCAAATGACTATATATTTTTGATTTTACTATTGTCATGGTCACGCTTTACTTGGACCGAAATTTTCTTGGATGAATTCATTTGTCATGCCCAATTCAATCCCACAATACATTACAAGCATAAATTGCACAAAATATCACTATGCAAAGCACATGGCTGTGTCTTTTAAATATGCTTTCATGGCTCAGAGAATAATTTCACGTCTTGTATGTGCCTGTAGATCCAGATGAAGAAAAACAAGGCTTTTAGAAGATTCAAGAAACTACAGGAAGCACGACCAGAGTTCAGCAACCATAAGCTGGAGGATTTACTGCAACTTCCTGTTCTACGGATTGATCAGTAAGACTGACTTTTGCCTCCTCTGTAAATAAGGAAAGTCTACATGTCCCTTCTCTGTTTCTTAGGATATAAACGCTCAGTGATACACCACAGGTTGTGTAACTAAATGAGGTCCCCTGTGGAATGTTACTATATGATGAATAAGAGTGGCACTGGCCTATAATTATTCACCACCAATCAAGAGAACTGAGGTAACATTTTGAGTTCTCCATTAATTTGTATGCAGTGTCATTTATAACATTTTTTAATATGAATATATAGTTGCATTCACATTCGAGTTGACGATATGGCTTCAAAGTAATATCACAGTATCACAACATTTAGATGGCTTTTTGTAATTTTTACTCAAGTTGTATAAACATCAAATTTCCTTTATGTGGAGATGTTATGGCAATGCTGTTCCACCATAGAGAATACGGTTATTGATGGGTCACAGATTTCACACTTGAATTCTGTATTTGCTGTTGTTTTCTTTTCACCAGTCGCCCACTACTTTACACAATGTAGTCTCCATGACAGATGTAATTATTGTTATTTGATGTAGCACCGATGTCATACGCAGGCTGTCCAGAAACTGTCAAAATCTCTTTTGTTAAACACCAGTATTTGTTAGCTGTAATTTCACGCGGTCTTGATCTTGCTCGTTAATTAGTGGAACAAGGAGGAGAAATGGGCTGAAACGTGCTTCCCAGGGCAGCAGATATCATGACACTGGTTCATCAAGCTCCTTGCCTTGTGTCTTAATTAGGGCCTCCTTATCTTCTCATCTCTCCAGATGTACAGTCGAGCGATCGTGATGTTACATTCGTCCATCAAGCAGGGGAGGTGTTCTCTGTGAGATGGGCTGACTTTTTGCTTTCATATCTCAAACTCTTTGCTGTATAGCTCAATTGTGTTCACATTCTCCTCTATAACAAGTGATCAGTTTCCCTTTCATTTTCTCACAGTTCCCATGCATCAAGGATAATGTGGAAATCTTCAGTGCTGCTTTTCAAGCCTTGAAAAATGACAGAAATCCAACATTTTCATGCATACAATCATATTATTAGGGAGAAAGAAAATAGTCGACACAGAAACACAAGAAAACACGGTATGACCGGCATTCTCTTTACTTTTATTTTTATTTCTACTTATTTTTGGTGACCACAGGCGCTGGTGCAGGTGCAGCCAGGCTCAGCTGGATGAAACGTGGAGGAGCGGCTGAGTAGTTAGAGGGAGGAATACAGAATCAGCAGGTGGAGTCGGGGTGAGCTTCAGTCAGGGGCAGACACAAAAACAATAGACTTGTGCCTGAGGAAAATTGCATACAAATTGTGTTTGCCCTAGCACTGGCATCGCATCTGCAGGAACACACAGCCCTGGGTTACTCAGAACCGCTGGCTGGTGTTTATTTATTTTGTGAACTCCATGGTTCATTCATGGGTCATTCGCTCACAACACTGTGGTGATTTGAAGGGCTCTAATGGACTGTTTGGTGTATGTTTTTGGCTGCTAGCATACTAAAGGCAAACACAGGGTTGAAAGTGAATTTGGCTTGGTAGAGTTAATACATCAAGAGATGCCTGTGTCAGGCCCCAACCATGGTAGCGATGGATAATGTTATATCCAGTGCATCTACATAGATGGTATAGAAATAATTTCCCACCAGTGTTTGTTGCTATTAGTGGTATGATCACATATATTATGCTCAAGTATAAGCAGCCACATGGGGAAAAATGCTTTTGGCTGGGATACTTCATGACGTTGAGGGCAATTCAGGTAAAGGCTGTCTCATATCCTGATAGAGGTAATTTTATATTGAGATAACAAGAATCGTTAGTTACTTTGACCTTTGTTTTAACATGTAAATTAGGTAATGATTTTGCAGTGGTTAAGTTGTAACTGTTATCTCTTTCCCTTTTCGTGTTTTTGTGCTGTGGGCAAAAGCCTCTTGCAACATCTGAGTCCCATCATTAGACATTATATTGTTTGAAATGAATCTGTTAGTGGTCATTGTCTGTAGTATAATTTGGAAAAGTACAGGTGCTCTCAGTAAATTAGAATAACTTGTTGAAGTTAATTAATTAATTTATTCTATTAATTCAATCCAAAACGTGAAACTCTCATATAGCATAGATTCATTATATACATAGTGAAATGTTTAAGCCTGATTAGAGTGCAACACCGTGAGTCATCAATATTGAACTTTGTCACAATATTCTAATTTTCTGAGATACAGAATTTGAGGTTTAATGAGCTGTAAGCCATAATTGTCAAAATTCTAACAAATAAAGGCTTGAAGTATTTCACTTTGTGTGTAATGGTGATATACTGTATGAAAGTTTCACTTGGATTGAATCACTGAAATTAATTATTGAAATACATGAACTTTACCACATTATTCTAATTTATGGAGATGCACCTGTACATCTTTCTGGTCTTTGTTAGAATTCGTCCATGCAACAGAAGTAAGTCGTTGTTTAGATAAAAGCTTCTTTTTTCGTCTTGGCTGAGATACGAGTCCAGAATTATTAACAAGTTACTGGTCAGGCAGTGGCATGTTAAACAACATGACATTAGCCCTATCATGAAACACTTGAGATACTTGTGGCTAGCTCGCCACGTAGCCAGCTGTGTGCTGAACAACTCTGGTAATGTCTCAGGCTGTTTAAGAATAACCATAACATTTATAGCCTGATATAGCCAAAGAGTAGTTCCTTCCTGCTGCTGCCATTGTTAGTGTAGTTCTCAGCTCATTTTAATTATCTGCTACCTAAATTGTTTTTAGTGTTTATGCCTCGCACAGATTGCTCTGTTTCAGCTGGTCACTGCTCACTGACTTTATTGCGCTAACATTAAAGCTAGCTAGTGTCAGCTTTTTATTGTTGCTGAATGTCTAATGTTGAGTACTCTGGGTTTATTACTGCCATAGGCAGTCACTCCTTTCAAAATCCCCCAAGTAGAGACAAAATAAGTAATGATGCTTCTCATATTAATCTTTGTCATGTGTTTTAATCAAAAAAGCCATTTGACGTCCGTTGGCTGTAAGAGATCTTTTCAATCTATGTATAGTTGTGGTTGTGCCTATAGTTCAATAGATTACCTTAAAAACTTTTTTATTTTATTTTGTCTTATAATAAAGTATGACATCATTATCTGACTTCTTGATATAGGATGGGAAAATATTACAATTCTATATTATAATAATTTAGATAAGCTATAGATTGTCTCGTTCTGTTGTCTATTTTTTGTGGCGATAACTTGGAAAATGTTTTTTTCTGAGGCTATTTTTGACTGTGAACTTGTCCACACATCCTAAAAATATACTAATATGGAGATACACTCACAAGGTAATTTTAACAATGACAAGAATAAGACTGATGATGTCATCCCTACAGTATATTTTGCTCTCTGATCATGTACATTGTACATTACCTGTTGTCTTAGTTAAATAAGTGTGTCTACCATTGCTTTTCTAAGTGCTGTAGTACTGTCTGTCAGTTCTATCTCAGCCCTGTCTAATACTGCCTTTTTGTCACATTTCCCATTGTTATTAGCATTACTGATTACTCTGGTCAACAGGAGACTCCAGGGGATAAGTCTTAAATATATGAAGATTTAGAGTAGCCCAGCCAGACAATCATCAGCAGCGCGTGTCTTACTTTGCTATGGCTCTGTGGCTGAGAATAGCGGGAAGCTGTTGTTGTCACTTATTACATCCAAGGATGATGGATGGAGAGCAGGGTGTGTAGAGTGCAGATACTTATGTCACTACCAGGGGAGGAATAAAATCATTGCCTTTATTAAGTGGCATTCACTCAAGCAGGCTGGATTGGTGGCCTTCCCGCAGAGCCTGCCATTATGTCAGTGATGGGGTCTCTAGTTGATTGTGGCAGTGAGTACCAACCTTCTCTGTCTGCGTTGGCAATGTTTGTGTCGATAATAGAGTTTGCGGCACTCATATAAACAGCAGCAGTTGGAGGCCTTGGGGATAAATCTGCTTAAAGCTAAGCTCCATTTAGTCTAACAAGGGAATGGCCCAGTTGTTGGCTCACTGTAGAGAGGTATGCTGTATGTAAAGGCTGCACATTTTGGAGGTTGCAGGGTCATTGTCATACTGGAGAGATGAGAAGCAGTGAGAAATGTGTAGCTGTGTGCTGCACTGATTTTAGTCATTAATTTGTCTTTGTGGGGTTCTAAATTGACTGTTTTATGTGCTTAAGTGGTTCAATCATCTTCTTCAGCTAAACACAAGGTTGGAGTTTTGATTAATTTCTTTTGAAAGAATTTTGGAGTGGCTTCTTTCTGTGTCATCCACAGGTACCAGGCTGTATTTCAGTGAAAAATTTTCATCACACTCGATTGTGTTAGACAGCGTTTGAAGTGAGGATTGCAGTAAAACAAAGTGCCTCTAGTGTGCATTGCAGCTGTGTTTCATTGTCAGTTAATGCTTATGGACCCTGAACTAAGAGTCCGCATTTTATGGTTCAGGAAAAAAGCAAGATTCTGATCACGCAATATAAATATTGAATATGATTGTACCAATATTGTCCGTGCTGCCATTATGAACCAGTGCATTAAATATTAAAAATGATGTGGGGTCACACTAAAAATTAAACACCTCCACATCATAGCCCAACACTTCTGTTTTTTGGGCCAGTTAAGTATAGTTGGTATCCATCTCCCACAGAGATGGTTGAGAGCTTATGTGGCTATGACTTCCTTTTGGCTCTCAGCAACCATGAATTAAAAAAAAAAAATACTGACTGAGAATACAAACTATTCTCATAGTAATTTAAAGCTCAGTTCATGGGTTCCAGTTGCCCTTGGAGCGACTTCTATTCATACTACAATATGGGGTTTGCATGTAGAGGCACAATCCTTGCATGCATCCTTGAAAACCGTTTGACATTAAGACTACCTTCTTTATTGTGATGGCTAAACAAAATTAATACAATGTTTTGCCAACTAACAAGAATAGGACAAAAGGTACGAAATAAACAGTAATACATGTGGTGCAGTAACTGAAGGTGACTGGTGATCTACTCATCAGGTGGACCCGGGCAGATCTTTTAGTGACGGACATATGTGAGGGGTGTGATTTGGCTTTAAATTGACTTATGCTGCAGTACCCAGCAATGTTCCCTCTAATTGTTCATGTGTCTGCGCAAACACACAAGCTCCCTGAGCACACCGAGGACCACTGTGAGCAACATCAGATGCGCACGCTGTGGCCACACACCAGTATTACACCTGTTCAAAACCTTGGATCATAGCAAGTTAGTTACATGGCTTATTAAAATAATCAAATTACAGCAGCAATTTTCATTAGTTTACTTTTACTATAAGTGATTTTGCCCACTTAAAATGAAAAAGACAACAATCTTGTTCATGACATGTGTAGTATGTTATATGTGAGAAAAGAAAAGAAAAGAAAAGAAAAAATCGGACCCAGTTTCACCGCTTGTTCTTCTATTTGCACATTCTCCGACAGCCATTCCATCTTAAAAGAACCGCATTTCTTTTTTACTTTAGCTTGGTGAGTGGATGTGTCGCTGCCCGTTCGTTTCGCCATGGTAAGGGTTGTTGTTAGCTAGCTAGCCTGCACGGCGTGTATGGGCAGGGCAGATAGACAAGCATTGTCAAGGCTGTGATTGGCTGCCTAGCGTAAGTGAACTGTATCGTATCATTGGGTGGACACCTGTCACTCACAGAGTTACGTTGCAAAATGGTGCAGAAAACAATATTATTGGTCTAATTAATTAGATTAGGTCTAATATTAGATATTAATTTATACGTTTATGTTGAATTTTGGCAGCACGGTGGCGCAGTGGGTAGCGCTCGTGCCGCACAGCAAGAAGGTCCCTGGTTCGAATCTCGGTTCGGGGGATCTTTCTGTGTGGAGTTTGCATGTTCTCTCCGTGTCTGCGTGGGTTCTCTCCGGGTACTCCGGCTTCCTCCCACCGCCCAAAAACATGCATTGTGGGGGTTAGGTTAATTGGCCACTCCAAATTGTCCTTAGGTGTGCATGTGAGTGTGAATGGTTGTTTGTTTGTATATGTATTCTGTGTTGGCCCTGCGATGGACTGGCGACCTGTCCAGGGTGTACCCTGCCTCTCGCCCGATGTCAGCTGGGATCGGCTCCAGCTCCCCCCGCGACCCTTAACAGGATAAAGCGGTAGAAAATGAATGAATGAATGTTGAATTTTATTTTATGCGCGGCATAGATTTTCTTGTGCGCTGAGAATGTGCAAGCAGTGCGCGATTGCGCAAGCGCGCAGCTTAGAGGGAACATTGGTACCCAGTAATAAAAGCTTCAGTAATGGAGTTTGAAGTATTTAATGTCCACAGTTACAGAGTTTCTTTAGTCACTTTTGGAGAAAGATAAGATGCTCTCTGAAGTCTCTTCTTCTTACATATTAATTGCTTCAGTTTGGACAGTGGAGTTCCTCAGCTCTTCTGTATTTACCGCAAATGTGCATTCCTTTGCTTTTAAGCTATTAAAGTCGAGTAATTACCCACAAGCCCCGTGCCATGTTCACTAACCCATGCAGAAGCCTGCCAGTGCCTCTTGTCTCTTAATTACAAATTTGAATCCTTAATGCATGTATGGGAAGCAAAAATAATTAGACAGATATTTCCTCCGCCTCATTTTATACTTTACCGGCTTGTTCGTAAATGCCCAAATGACCTGACGTGTCTGCCAGGAAGGAGAGGGAGAAAAAAGCTTGCATATCATCTGCATATTACAAAGGAATTAGCAACCCCCTGCTACAGCGGTGGCAGAGACATCTCTTCGCCAGCACACACTTTCTAAATGTACCTTCTTCATTAGAATATCTTAACTGTTATGATAAATATGGTTCAGATTATGTTATGTTGTCTCATTAGCTTTTCTTTGCTTTGCTGCTAATGAGCAGGACAGGATGGCTAAATCGGGTCGGGTTTGCATCATTTGAAATGCGCCGTAATAATGCTCATCAGCGTGTTTTCTCTTTTGTTACACCGTCTCTGTAATAAGCTTTTTTGTCTCCGATCCTTCGCAAGAAAAAATGGGTCCGGAGCTAATAATACCTGCACTGTGTTTGTTATTACATGATGAGACAAGAAGAGAAAGAAGTGAGATTATTTCTTTATTCAAGTCTGTTAATTGAAGAAGACATAATTGGAGCTTGTTGAGCTCTGTTTCCAATCAGGAGTCGACTACAAAAACAATTAATTTCTTCCACCCACGGACCAACCGCTGTGCGAACGTGTGGTAGCGGAGCACGCATTCGCATGCTCTCTCACACACGCACACACACACACACTTGGCCAGATTAATTTCACAAACTGCATCATTTTTGTCAGTTTTACAAATAGAGCACACTGTAATGTAAACACAGAGGAGTGTTGGAAACAGCAGGGTTGAGATCTATTTTGGCTACATTGAAGTTTACAGCTTTGGTGCTGAAAGCATAAACTGCATTTGACTCCGATATAGCCTGGTTGGTACAGTTATAATGTGCCATCAAGAATCACCTTTAAAATCATTGTTATATTTAGAATGAATTTGGATTTGGAGTACCGTAATAGGTGTCTCGCATAAAATTTATGAAATAAAGGTGGCCTACTCCGCAGGACTGCTAACGCAGACTGCTGTTCTGCTCGGCAGAAGTAGTGGATAATATGTTTTCATTGTAACTATTTACAAATTAAATATAAAATTGAAATATGTATTCAAATATGTATGTACACAGGATAGAATACATTCTGACAAAAACATTTATTTAACACATTTTAATATTGTCATATTTGACGCTTTTAGAGCTACATTCAAATGAATGCAATAGATTTGTTAAATGACAGAAATGAAACCAGCCACTTTTCTAATCACAGTATAATTACTTTGTTGCTTTTCAAGGAAAGATTGCAGACGTGAGAAGGCAAGATGAAGCTTCTTAAAAGAGATTTGATAATGGTTTTGATCTGATTTTTGTCTAAATATTTTAATCATTGGTCGAATGGAAAAGTAAATGTGAATACAGTACCTCCGTGATATTAACTTCCTATTGTTACAAGAAGAGCAATTAGTGGATTATCTGTGAAAATAATCAGCCGATTAACTGATGCTTCCAATCTATTACAAAGTTCATGTAACTCATCCAGATATTAGAAATGTCGGAGATACGTAAAAAAAAAAACAGTGCAGCGCTTTTCCTTATAGGATTACTGGTTGATACAGTCATCAAAATACTAACAAACGAGCAGGTTCTCGACAAGCACCTTTAAAAACGAACATTGTGTTGTTTTTATTGGCCACACACTGCACACACAAACACAATCCCACTGCACAGTTGTCATTCTCCAACACATGTCTCATCCCACTCATGCCACCAAATGGGCCACTAGCAGTGGTGTAGAGTCTGCTGGCAGCACTAATGGCCTCTCTCATTGGCACCACTGTGTCTCTTAAACAAGCCCAGACTGCACAAACAGAGGGCTGCAGAGGCTGAGACAGACACTGGAAATCAATGTCAGTTGTCAATGCACTTCAAGGTAACATCATCCCAGTAAAAAGGATAAAGATTTCTGGGCAAGCCGATGCTTCACAACTGCTACTTTAGATGGGGAGTCAAATTGGGACAGTAAGTTACTTTACTGTAACAAAAATGGATTGAATTGTCATTACAGGTCTCAGAGTATTAATATTGTTGTATTAATAAGTAGTAGCTTTACAGTGCTTTCTTAATTGGGAGGATATGTGAAACATCTTCATATATTATGCATTATGGAAAACATATGGAAAATAGTGATCAGTTAAGTTGTTAGAAAAAGCCAGTTATTTATTCCACAATAGATAATGTAAGTAACAATACCAACACTGGATTTCACTCTGTTATGAATGGACTGATTTATGTTTGATCGATTCTGTCAGACTTTATGAATTTTATTTAGTCATTCGAGGGTTTTTTTTTTATCTCTTTCTCCAGTTGAGATCTATATTTCATGGTGTTACAGCTGTATTTATCAGTGTTTGTCACCATCTAACCTTCTTCAAAACTTGCAGTTTCTCAGTTCACATTGATATTTTTAAATGTTGACCTCTTAATTTTCTGTTTCCTCTAAGGTATAAGCATTTCTTACAAGACCTGGCTGCAAACACAAATCCAGACAATCCGGAGTTTGAGCAGCTTTCAAGTGAGTGTCTTTTCTGATCATGCATATTAACCCTGAATATGTTAGATTTTATGGCCAGTGATGTGTATTGAGCTACACACGCACATTTTTGCACACATGTAACCCAAGGTTAGGGTTGTCTCCTCCCCTGCTCTGTCGTATAGTCGGGGGTCTGTGAGTGCCAGCAACTTAACAACAGTGATATGTTTTTTTTGTTTGTTTTTTTTTGCGATGATGTACTTTGCATCACTAGTCACAAAGATTTGTGGCTCATTCACAGTGGGACTCTTTCCTACCTGTAACAAGCAGTTTGGAACACAGTAGAGCTGAACAAAGCTGTACAATTATAGAATAAGGCTCGCCCTCCAACAGCAGGAAAACAAACAACAACAACTACAAAAAAGCAATATGTGAAGACTTTCATCGGAGCAGTCAGACTCAAAGTGAAAGGCAGCCCTCATTATCTTCATTTGAGGAACAAAAGAAAGCACTTTTTCCCCTCTCATTCCTCATTTGTTGTTATTGTCACAGCAGCGCTTGACTAGTAGAGAAATGAAAGCGAGGCAAGACGAGGCGAGGCTCAGTGTGCATGTAACTTCCAGTTTGATGTGGATTTTGACATAATTAATTGGGAGCGGATCAGAGGATATTAAGCGGGGAGCTACATTAATAAATAAAATCTTGAACATCAACATGAATCTCGATAATGACTAATTTCAGTCGTCAAATAAACAGCAATCTGACTCAAGTGCGGATGTACACAAAGAATTATTTATGTGTATCAATTA
Source organism: Trinectes maculatus (assembly GCA_016785345.1). Lineage (NCBI taxonomy): Eukaryota > Metazoa > Chordata > Actinopteri > Pleuronectiformes > Achiridae > Trinectes > Trinectes maculatus. The sequence goes on along the minus strand of JAFBJQ010001618.1, from coordinate 29,344 downwards.
AAATCTCATTGCTGGTGTGCTGCCTTTGCTTACAAATTAAAACAGCCCCTGACTCTAAGATGAAGGAACATATTCTAAATGTGCTCCACCATCGCCTCTTCCTCCTCTCATTAGAGGTCTTTTTTTAAAAACTCTCTTGCTTTTTATCGAGGTTTTTATTTTACTTATTTATTTATTCTTAACGTGAAGAAAACATGCAGTCAGCCCGGTTGTATTGTAAAGGGAGTAATTAAAAAAAAAAAGGAAATTCCAGACAAATCACATTGTATCTGATTAAAGAAACTTGCAAACAGAATCATAAGAGGCTTTGTTCTTGTTGTTATTGTTTGCTGGTGGTACCACTGCTTCTCCTATTTTTTGTCTCCCCATCCACCCACCCGCATGCTTCAATCTTCCTCCTGCAGTGCTTTCAGGTTGGATTTAATTGCTGTAATTACAATACTTTTGGAGTTTTCTTCAGGCAGCGTTAACTGACGCCAGTCTTCACTGTAACCATAACCAAGCGTGACAAGACTACAGGCAACTGTCCGGCTCTGTCTTGAGTTTTAACAGTGCAAATTAAGAGTCGTCATCCCGCGGTCAAACACATTTTAAATAGTGAATAAAAGGATTAAAGAGCTGTAAGAAGAGGAAGAATGTGTAATGGGCCAGATGTATTATTAATGCCTGAGCCAGAACTCACTCCAGGAATACTGTAATTACGAGCTGTTGTTTTTCCTAAGCAGGCAACGGAAAATATTCCAACCACGTAGAACAAAGGGTGGAAAAAGTCTACACGGTTGCCTTGTTTGGTTTACATTGTAATTGTTGTGAAGTTAAGCGAGCCAATTAGGCCGTGATTATTTTAGTGTAGACAAGTCGCCCTGAGGATCAAGTTCATCTGCCGAGTTTCAGCACTGAGAACAAAAGCAGGAAAGTTGAGCTCGAAATTAGAATCCATCTGTTTGTTGTTATTTTGGACGCGTTAATGATGTAGTTCTAAATGTTTACAGCAGATATTATGGCTGACACACAGTAATTGGATGCTTCTCTCTGTTTTGATGATTTGCCTATTTGTTCTGGGGCAAAGATTTTTAAAGCTTTGTAGAGGAAAACAGTAGGGATGGCAGTTTGTGCGAGTTATTTACACACGCATAGATTTGGAAAACTACAGCAAGTCCATTAACAGACGATTCATCAGTTTGATGAAGTTTCTTTTTATATATTTTTTTTTCCATTTTGTTGATGAAAGTTAAAGCTAGGTATTATTAAGCAGTTCACTTTTTTGATAATGGCTACACGGTGCCTATAGTTTATTGTATGGAAAACTTAAAGTACTAAAAGTCTCTCTGTAATGATTTTGATCTCATTTTCAGAGTTTCAAAAAAATCTAAACCTAACTCGTCAGAAAAGTGAACTCAATGACATTGTCACTTATTATGTATACCTGACAGCTGTAGCTGCTGGTTTCTTTGCATGTTCTTTATCAGAAGCAGTATGTAAGGTATATAATACCTATTATGTATAGGTATATAAATGTATTGAAATTAAACTCCTATTACCAGCAGCAACATAAATGGGATGGACACATTATTATAATCAGCAACACTAATTATAATCTACTCTTATGACTTATATTCATCTAAAATTCTCTATTACTACTTGCAGTGTATTTCACTGTATTAAATTGATACTAATACGTTACTGTCACAGTATTTTTGCAGTGTAGTAATTTGTGCAGACACCTGTACAGAACACAGCAAAGACTCAAAGCAATACCCTCTCTCACCTCTCTCTTCTTCACACTATCTCTCTCACCTCTCCTCATGCTCATCACCTTCTGCCTCCACACACCCCTACTTGTGTGTGTCCATCAGTGTTCCAGCTTAACCCGAGGCCCATTTTGTCTATTGTTAGACAGTAAACACGATTCGAAGGCAGGAAAATGTGGTTATTTATCAAAACAAGATGTCGTTTTCTCATTGTAATATTACACCCCATAAGACTTGCATAGTAAATTGCAGCAGAAGGTGCCGCTAGATTTTTTATTTCTGTTGTTTGAAAAGTTTACTGGAGTGGCTGGAGGTTGTCCGCAGTTTGAAGAACAGCAGTGGTGACAATGAAGAGCAGTTATTTCTTCTGCTTGCTTAAGCTTGTATCAGTTTGCTCTGATATTTTTATAAATTTTGATTCTTAAAGCAGCGTTTTTGTTACTGCAGCTGCTTTTTTGTTTGGATGTTGCAATAAACACTTTGGGGGAAATTCTTTCATTCTTACAAAATAAGTTTTGCTTATTGGCAGTTGCTGTTGATTTCATACAATTACAGACTGACAGCTTTTATGGTTATAAGCTAGAGGAGCCCCTGGGGTTGAGACTAGCATCCATCTAATTAACATGGCCATACTCCGGTGCCCCCACACACCCATTCAAATGCAACACACAGACGACCATCGGGCCCAATCAGTACTGCCTGGATATTTCAATTTGCACAGCTCAGTTAAGTTCTCTGCAAGTGCCTGCTGATGAAATCAAGCACAATGAGGCCTCAATGCACCGTGAGCCTCCAAAACAAATGTTCCCACCTCTCTGAGTCCTTACATGCCAGTTTTGGTTTCCCCGTGAAGCATTTGCTAGGCTACAATTGGCAAATCGTGTATTGCCACAAGGGTACAATAGCAGTTATTTTGCTGTCATTATATAAACCCTCTTTTAACTGAAGTAAATTCAATAGTCAAGGGGTGGCAGTAAATGAGAAAAAAAATGGAGAACATGCAATCAAGGTGTCAGGCCATACTTGAACCTAGATCACCCTGGTGACTTGATACTATTTATTATTGGCCTTTGTAAACAAAGAGCATGAGTGGTGGTTTAGAGAGTGCGGAATGTGTGGAAGGAAAAAAATTCATTAGAAACCACTCATTTCTAATACCTATTCTTTTCTAATGGGCATCATCTCAGCTGTGGTCATAAGCACACTGCACCTGTCTCCTAAGAATGAGCAGCAAAGATAGAATCCTTTGTCGTGCATTTAATATATTATGATTTACAAATACATAATCATATTATATCAGTATAATTGTAAGTAAATTATAGGCAAGATCAGTTACAACAATCGTGTAATCAGACTTTCAAGTTTTACTATTTCAGAATAACAGACAAAAAAAACATTTCTATAAAGTAGACCTGCATGGTGATTTACAGGTTTTGTGGACAGTGATCCTAAAAACGCAGCTCTTATAATAATATCAGTTTGTCCTAATGCAAATGTTTGTGTATGTTTGCTGTAGGTGCGGTGACTGCTGTGTGTGAGGTGTCCCAGCGCATCCAGAACAATACCAGGCGCCATGAGAACCACCTGCAGCTTTGCCGCGTGCAGAAACTGCTGAAAGGACGCAGTACAAAGGTGCTGGCTGCAGGTTAGAGCCTCTGATCACATATTCCTTTTATCTAATCCGAGAGCCATCTCCATCTCCGCTCTACTCCCTTCTGCATCTATTGGCTTATGTCCTCTGGGACACAAGCATGGGTTGAGGGGGAAGAGAAGTGTACATAAACTGAAGTGGAATTAATGTATAGAGATGTCCAGTTGGTCAGTTTTTAATCAATGGAATTCAATTAATAACTGTTAACTGCCCCTTTTGCAAGTCAATTTGCTTTTCCACTTCACTTCTTCCTTCCTTCCTGCTCATTTACTTTCCTTCCACCACTGTGGTTCCCTCTTTACTTGTAGAGCTGTGGCCCTTTTCTTCCTGCCACTCCTCTCGCCTGTTGTTTGTCTCCGGAGAACCCGGCCTCCTCGTTGATCCTCTCGTCCTGCCAATCTCCCCCAGGACCAATTAGGGCCCAGTCTCATCTCACGGACCAGCAGATAAAAAGGAAGCCAAAGTGTGTTTGCAGGATACGAGTGAACGGGCGTGTGTGGAGCCACAGTGTGTGTTTGCTTGGATATGCAGGATGGCTTTGTGTGTGTGTGTGTGTGCGTGTGTATTTACGGATGTGTGGCGTTGGCTGGGAGCGAGCACTGAATAGCAGCTCATCTCTCTAATGCCGATGTGGGAAGTTTCAAAAGCTTCCTCTCATCCAAGCTCTCAGGCCCTTGCAACTCCGCCGGCTTCCTTTCCAGCCAATAAAGCTTCGGTCCCACCAGACAGACTTCAGAGCAGCAGCAGTAGCACCACCCCACCCTGCAACCCCATGCAGACCCATTCTACTTCCTTCCCACCAAAACCACCTCTAATGTGGGTAAAAGAAAAGCTCTGCCTTTTACAGATGAGATGCGACGGAGCCCCTCAAACATATTAAGTAGCTCTGTAGGAGATGGGAGGGGGGGCACGATTGTGAGACACAAAGCCTGAATCAATGGGACACTGATACAGCAGACACTCTGCCTGTTTCCTGGGCAGCTGCATTTTGGCTGCTTGTTCCTTCAATTTAAGACAAAGATGTTCCACATTTCTATCATGTCTTACATTGATTTTTTGCTCCAATTTATCTCCCCTGACTTTATTCCCCTGACTATTGGGTGTAATTGTATGTATCCACTGTCATTTTAATGCATGCATTTTTTTGTCTCAGGTGTCAAGAGGTCAGACTACTTCATTAAATTAGCATTATTGTAAGTCTAGAAGAAAAAAACTGAATCTATTTTCCTGTGAAAATTCCTCCTACACAGGTCCATCAAAATATTTTTTGTGTTTGATCTGAAACATCTCAATGATTTATCAGTACGTCCACAGAAAATGAACTGACAGGAGTTTTGACCTGCGATAACATAAGTCGCAATAGAAGGGCCAATTATTGCTTTCACCTACTCCTAACATGAGAATTTGTTGCTTTTATGGTTTCCTTGCTTCTATGTAAAACGAATATCTTTAGGTTTCAGTCTGTTGAGCTGTAGTCTGCGGGACAGCTTGGACTGGAGGGTTGTATTTTCCACAACGTAAACGTGGACTTGGTGATGAACTGTTACGAATTTGGTCAATATGAAAAGGTCAACGTGGTGATTGTGATCATATTTCACATTTTCGAGACAAGAAACTTTGGGTGCGCACCTTGAAGCACTTGATGTTATAGATCTAGTTTGCCGCTGGGTTGAAGAAAAATGTAAAGATTCAATGTTTTAAAATTTGTTGTATGCTTGCAGCAACAACTTTTTCCACCATCCTCCTCGAACAGCCCTGAAATGAATGTAGACTGAGAAATGTTCTTTGCACACTCTCGTCCTGGAAGAGACTATTCCTACCTGGAGCGAAATGTTTCATCATAGGCTTAAGTTGATCATTCATAACAGCTGAGACACAGAGGCCATTATTGACAAGGCTATACTGTTATATGTCTTTTCCATAGATCTGAATGCAGAAGCCACTTAAGTCAACAAGTAGTTTCCTAGTGAAACTCCAGCTAGTAGAGCTACTCTTTAAATTCAAGTCCTGTAACACATGCCTCAACAATGAACTCTCTTTAAAAGTCACTTAAATGTCTTTTTGTCGGCTAGATTGTACCTCTGAGGCATCTGCATTCATTTTGTTTCTCTGCTCATTTATTGAGGTTTTTCCTTTTTTTGTACTCCATGTTACTGCAAAAATCAGGGTATCGCTGTACTCCTAGTGCCCTCTTACCACCTGCTTAAACTTTCAATTGGCTACTTTTAATACTGTTTGAATTGCCTCCTCATCTACATAAAACCTTACGTGCAGTTGAAATGTTTAACTTTCATCCTCGCATATACTTTAAACTAGTGTTCAACTTATTCAAGAGCCTTTTAGTATGTGGTGCTGTGGCAGAGGTAGTTCTACATGTCATTTATGTACAACCTTGGCCTGTCCCCTCTAAAACATCTTTTTGCCTACAACTGACTTTGACGACCTTATAATAATCTGCATTTTGCTTCCACTTCATGTGCGCAGAATCTTGAATCTGATTGCATTTTTTTCTCATTCAAACAGTATGTGGTGTAAAAATTATTTGTGTAAAGCTTCAAGAAGACAGGGATACATAACAGTTATTTGAAAGGTTTGTTGACAAAGCTTTTTTAAATTTCATACTAATTCTGAGTTGAGAGTTTGGTTGTTTAACAATCACCCTATCTATGCATAAAACATTTTGGCAAATCTTTTGAGTTAAACCTAATGGATGAATTCTTCTGATTTAAATCTAACAGCTATTTAAAATAAGCAGCTGTGGTGTAATTAAGTCCTCTACCCTCCGTTGTTAACCTCAGTTATTGCTTAAATATTCCAGTTCCCCACTTATAGTAAAATTCCTCCACGTGCGTACAAACAAGGTGATAGAACTTTTGACTTTCCAAACTCAGTAGTCGTCGATCTGACTTGTCCTCATTCCTCTGCTACACCGGCAGCCCTCTGTTTCTGTTATTCCACTTGGCTTTGGACACATCAGGAAGAACAGGACCCTTTGTAGATCAACCTTTATTTCCTGCCCCAGCTCCCTCACACCCCCCACTTGGTCCAGCCCAAAAGACTTTGTAGTAGAGCAGAGGTGCTCTTTGACAAGGGAAGCTGAAAGGCCTGGACACGAAGAGGAGTGCTTGGCACATCCTGCTCTTTGAACCCGCTGCTACCTCAAAGCACTATGGACGGTCAGATATAGGCAGGGGGTCTGAAGAGAACCTGGTCAAAGAGACTCCTCTTCACCTAGAGCACATCCAACCTTATCTGACTCTGTCAACTTGAATCTGGCACGAAGTCTGATAAGGAATATCTAATAATGGCTTAAAGCTTTGGAAATCTATAGCTTTTTAGTGGGGAGATGTGACTAAAATCTCATATCCGAGCAAAGGTCATTTGATATCCACATGAATGTTTCATGTGTCAATTGAGTTGATGTTAAGTTCTTACAGCAGCTGTTTTGTCCTTTGTGATTTTGTCATATCTTATGTTGCAATGTAACGCTTCCTAGTCTGGGATTTGTTTTTAACATTCACCTGTACTTTTAGTCCCTTGACGGCAATTGTCACGAATTCACAACATGCCGCTTCCATTCAAACTCCAGCTCCATGCCGCTTTGTGCATATTCAATACGTACCTTTTTCTTACAATGTATGCCTGCTGTCACTCATTTGCTACATTTGCTAATTTAAATTAAATAATAATAATAAATAAATCATAATACATTTATATCTATTTTGTGTGCTATAGACAAATCTCCACTTAATTTAGCATCAGATTGAAAGCAAACACAAATATGTGTGTGTGTGTGTGTGTGTGTGTGTGTGTGTGTGGTCCAGGTCAGATGCACAGTAGAGTTTGAACTGATAATAAGACGATACGAGCGCATCTGGGTAATCAGCAGGCTTGATGTCTACTGAAACCCGTCAGTTTCAGCACAGTGGACACAGGCAGCGTTCCATTGCTTGAGCAAACACGTAACACATAACTGCCCATGCATGAATTAAAAGCAATGACAATCCCTGTTATTACCAAATGCTGCCATGTTGTTTTCGTTGAGACTGTGTAAGTCTGGGCATTTGTGTTGTGGAGACGTTTTCCTTTACGCCTTCAAAAAAGCAAGATTTCCTTAAGTGAGCATGGTTATTGGCTACTTACAGTATAATTTGATTTTAAAGAGTTGTATAAGACTCAAACTGGGTTTTATTTATATCATATTTAATAGAACGATTACAAGGACTGCTCCAATCTCCTCACAACACCTTAGAAAGTCATGGCATGTCTCTTGACTGTTTTTCCATTTGAGACCCATGGCATTTTAAAGCAATTTGACCCCCGTCTGGCCGAGCCACTTAATCTCAGCAGACTTGTCTGTAGCTGAAAATGTCCTCTCTAAGCCCCAGAGGCACGGCTCCAGCCACTCAAGGTAGCTGCAATCACAGGGCTACTGGCTAGGGCAATTACAAAAACATCCTGAAACTCAGGCTGAATTTTCATTTTATCTTTCCAAATGTCAGCCTTTTGCTTATTAGCCATCATCAGACTGCTGCCAATCATGGTCGAAGAGATGAGAGCGCTCCTCTGCTGCCGCACCTTGATATGCCAACCTCCCACTGAGTCTGTCTCCAAATCTCGCTTGTCTTTTTTTTTTTTTGTGAATAGCTTTCATTTATCTATTCACATCTGTGTGGCTTAGTCTCATTATTTTTGCTCTGCAATTTGATGCTGCGGCGACAACTATTATTAGCACTTTTACACTGACAGAGTAAACCTTTGAAACCTCTGTTGGTTTGCAATTCATCAGCTTCAGATTCATTATTGAATTGGTTTTCTTTATCTAAACCCTTTTGAAAACAATATCGAACTTAAGCATAGTGCATATTTCAGCATTTCCTCATACCCCACGGTAAGGGGTTTTTTTGGTGATTGGCTACAGATGACATACATTTAGTGAGCACTAAATAAAAAGCATCCTAATATAACACCTCTCTTTGTACAAAAAGCCTCTTAAAGCGTTCTGACAAACCAACAAACAGATTTGTCCGCAAACAATGTTGTAAGTTACTGTAATGCTAGTAATTCACAAACTGACTTCTTTTATTAAAGTGTGGTATAATGTATGCTAGAAAAGCACCAGGTTCCCTGAAACCCAGACAAAGCCTAAGCTTCTAACTGTTTGTGTCTCCCTCCTCTTACAGGGAGATGGTACATCCGCGAGGGCTGGCTGAACATAGTTCCTCCAAAAGGTGCCGAGGCCAAGCCCAAGATGTTCTTCCTGTTTTCTGACATGCTGCTGCAAGCCAAGCGCTGCAGCTCACTGGACCCCACCAACGGAGACAAGTTCATTGGCCAGCACATGTACCCCCTGCAGGAATGCACCGTGGAGAAGGTGTTTGGGCACACCAAGAGCCGAGGTGGCCTGCTTAGTGTGAGTATCAGTGGGCTAAGACCTTTACAGGCGCCCCGACTTGTTCGTGTGGAGAGCTGCTTTCCAAAGGGGAGGTTTGTAGAATATTGTATTAGATTGTGTTTATCTTGTGGAAAGCAGGAAAACACCATTAACAGCAAATAAATAATAGAGTATTGGCTTATTTATGAACAGCAGCACTGGAAACATATTAAAAGAAAAAAAATGATACATAAGGACAACAGAAGGAAATAAATGATTCCACTGTAAACATTCCTCCTCTCCATACACAGTCTGTGAGAAACAGAGGTCTCATTCTGTGCCAAGATTTATTCCAAAGCCGAAGCTTTGAGGCTTGAGTTAAATGAATGAGGTCATAAATTCAGGGCTGGGTATCATTCAAAAAGATTTTGATACTAGGACCAATATCTCAAAATCTATTATCTAGGATTTGTTTTATTTATTACTATAAAAATTTGATACATTTTTTTTAAATCACAGACTGTTGAACAAATCCTTACTTTTGTAACATTGGTATTGGTAATACACACATTTTTATACACCCTTAAAATAAAACATGAACCTGTTTATTACAGTGTAATTTGATTCTTGAAATTACATGGAGCTGAAAGGTTGAAGACCCTTTTATGCTAATATTACTACAATAATGTAAAGGTAGGCTGTTTTTATTTCCTTGCTTAGTGTTAACCTGCTTCATCCCAGTCATAACACCATCCTCCGTTTTCTCAGCTGAGTGTAAATCAGGAGGTTTTGATAGAGGCGAATTGGAGTGCTGAACATTCCATGCATGTTCCAGTGTTTAAAATTAATCGCTGAAGTTTCATCATACCAACAGTCTTTTTTGCATTTTGCATTTTGTTTTTCTTTGCAACTTTTTTTGGCATTGAGCACGATGAACTCGAGCGGCATTCTGGTCTCCTACACATTTTTTCGTCTCTTACACATTTTTATACTGTCCATGAGACTCATTGTAGGTAAACTTAACAAAACATGACAACACACACAGCCCTAATTAAGCAGAGTTTATCTTTTATTTTTAATTGTCTATAGTTAGTTTAGCTTGTTCAGCCCTTACAGCTGCTGCACAGCCCCCCAGTGAGGACCACACACCATTTTCCATTTCAGCAAAAGGAAAAATGAGTCAGAGTGGAGCTGATGAATGTCACAGAATGGTAATAGTCAAGACAGCAAGCACAGCAGAATGTCCACTCTTTATTTTGATTGTTTGACTGCAGTTCATATTTGTGACAGTGTCATTCTTGTCAGTAATTGGTCTCTGAATCCCAATTAAGTGCACAAATTTTGACAAAGATTTGTCTTGAAGAAGTTTTCATCACATGGAGCCAGTGAGATTTATTTTGCTTCTGTTTTGAACATCCTAATTTCCTAACAAACTAGATAAATAGAATCTCATATGCTTATGGTAGACAGTGTGTATGCTCATCTATCAGGAAATGATAACTATTTGTTGAAATAGTACTATACCATAATATCTTTAGCATCATTTCATAATATCTAATGTCTTTTCAAAAAAATCTTTTTTTTGTGCTATGATTTTCTGATCACTATAACCTTCTTTAGATCGTCTCTTGCATTTTTGTACACCGTATTTTTGTTGACCTTGACTTTTGTATTCCCAACAAATTTGTTTAAATTGCAGGTGAATTGTTTTCCACACAGACACACACACACACACACGGTAGGAAGCCCAACTTGCACGACCATGATTTGAAGTCTGTCATTAGCCATCACTAGCCTGACAGTTTTATTGTGCAGGTCTTTTTGTGTGTATAACAGAGGTCTTTTATATGTAGCTACAGTAGCTGACACAGGAGCTGTGAATTCCTATGTAACTAACAGCTTTTTTTTAAAAAATAGGAAAAGTTGATTATGATAAAGAAAAGTGCTGGGATTGTTTGCTGGGCGGCAGGTGGGGAAACATCTGTTCATTGATTTGACTGTACACATGAGTGAGTCCTTAGCAGAGGCATTATTTAATTTTGATTTGTCTTACTTTTGGCCTTGATGGCTTCTGTTGTACAATTTGCCGAGCAGAGGTTTCCTGAATGATTTCCGGCCTCGCTGAATGAAATGTCATTTAGTTACGCTTGTCAGAGGAAACCTGTACCTCCTCTCTTCTTCTCCCTAATCCCTTCAAACCCTTGTGGATGCTGTCCAAAACATGAACTTTTTTAAATATGTCTTCCCTCTCAAGTCTGATCTGTCTTCTAGGTCTCAGTGCAGCTGCTGGCTGACAAACTGTGTCTAAATGATGCAGTCGCTGTCGTGAAACATTCAAAGGAACTAGTTGCGCGCCATTGAGCAAGTAACCAAAGCGTTTATGCGGCGAGTGTTTGGTGCCAGTGCCGCGTGGTATCAATATTCATTTCAGCTGATGCGTTGTTGCTCAAAGAGCTTTTTATGTTGTGTTTCTAATGTGCTTCCCTGTGATGCACAGCAGCTATGTACTCTACTGTCTGCTTACACAGCTGGCTGAGGCAGTTAGTGACTTATAAAAGTAGACAGAAAATTAAGCACTTGGAATTAGCAGTTATTTTATTATTGATTCATCCATGTATTCATTTTTACAGACAGTCTTTTCAATTAATAATTAATTGTCTATAGTAAGATCTTTAAAGGCTTGCTGGTGTAAATTAACTCAGACATTTTAACTCACTACCAGTCAGCAGGGCATAGGGTTCTTTTTATATCTATAGTCTATGAATGAATTGTTTATGTATTTTGTGATGATGCACAGCACAAAATCTATACAGGAGGGTTGTAAATATGGGACCATAGGGTGACCTCCATGTGTGTTGCTCTGGGATCATCATAGCTTGACCAGGCCTGTGTCACTTCATTCTTAAAGGCAGTGTGAATTAAAAGCATCCTTCAAGTGACTAATGAAAAGGCTGCTGATGGGGACATTAGTCAGAGCTGTATTATTTGGGCTCTGTGTGTGTGTGTGTGTGTGTGTGTGTGTGTGTGTGTGTGTCGGTGTGTGTGTGTGTCGGTGTGTGTGTGTGTGTGTGTGTACATATTAAGAGCTGAGCCGTGTAGTGTTGGCTGCCTGCTGCAACAGAATCTCTCAGCTGCTGGATCAGATTAAGCTGCAGATCCATCTCTTCCGGCCCCTCCAGTAAATACATCTTCCTCAAGACTGTCGCCACTCTCCACCGACCCCACTGCACATTATCTAATGGCAGAAATGGCATTTCATTAGCCTCTTATCCCACTGAGGCCCGAATGCATACTCAATAGCATTACATGTAATTTCTCATAAGGACACATTATTGATCCTAGGCTCTTACCTAAGCTCAAAGAAAAGGGCTGTCAGCACTCCGGGGCCCTCGTCATCCAGGGCCATGAAGAATTAAAGTCAAATTAAATTTGACAGCTGTAAATGCCATGGCAATCTATATGCAAAGTTTCGGGGGGGAAATGCTTTTATTAAAATTCCTGTTATTTCTCTCTATCTCTCTCGCTCACTCTCTTTCTCTGGTTACGTTAGTAGAGAACTGGCTTTTAGTCACGGCTAGGCCCTTGTTTTTCCATCTTTTATCTCCTTTGTCTGCCTCAACCTTCCTTATTTTCCCTCTCTCTCACTCCCTCTCTCTCTGTCTGCAGTCCTCCTCCTGCTAATATTCCCTCGCTACTTGAATATTTTCCCACATCCCTGACAGATTCTCTTTGATGTATAAATAATCAAGCTAAATTATGTGCAGCGATGAGGCGCCATGCTCTGCCGTTCTTATTATACAAAGTAATTTCTACCTAAGAGGGTCAGATTTCCTGACAAATCCCTAATTACTGCATTCCAATAGAAAGGGAATGTATTTGTGCATAAATCAACTGCTGTCCTCCCAAGTAGCGAGCGCCTAATATTATGCGCCACTCAGTTCGGCCCTACTCACTGAACTCTGTAATTAGATAATACTTTTGATGATGGTACATTTGAAATCTATTTAATGTATAATAAGCGACACTCCCCTCCCTCTGTGTGAAAACATCATTATGCTTGATGAGCTTTACGCTCTTGTGTTAAAGAGTAAAGTTCTGTCCAAATACACATCAGCATGATCAGTTCTCTGTGTTTTCTGCTTCAGGTAAATGTGAAAGTCCATTTAATGTGGCCAATTCTGGTCCTCAGTAATAGCTTTCCCAATGTAATTACATTGCCTGAAAACCCCCTTTTGTTTGGGCGCAGACATCCTCAGTCGGTTTGTTTGACAATGACAATCCGTGTTTGGATTTAGCAACGCGCAAGAGAGAGAGTTCATGATTACAGTTGACTCAAACGAAGAGACCCCTGTCAAAGTTTCGACCCAAGAGGAGCCCACAGGAGAACTGAGAAAACATTTCTGCCCATGTGTTTCCACTAAATGTGACCTGATTTCTTAATCACTGTCAGTCGCTTTCACAATCCGCCTCACCTCCCCATTTCAAAGCTGGATTCCTGTGAGTAGCGTCTCTGGATTTGTTTGTATGATGATCTGATAGGGAGTGAAGGGTTTTGCTTAATTTTGCCTACCCTCTACTGTTTCTCTAGTGTTACTGCAGTTTCAGGCGTGCTGATGACTGACAGAGCCTCTGAAAATGCAAGTCAAAGTTTAGAAATCTGAAATGTTAGGGTCTGCTGCAGTATTTCAAATCATGGAATTGCTCTGATTGACAGTTCTGCTCACAACAACAACAACACATGGTTTCACTGATGTGAATGAGGAAGTCTGCATTTATAGCCCTGCTGCTGCCACTGTCGTGTCAGGGCCTGACTACCCATCCAAAGATCCACCATAGCGCCTCTCCACACACATGCATACTGCCAACAAGCATCCTAATCGCTCTCCTCTTCCTCTTCTCCACCCAGTTGACCTTACCCAAAGCCAAACTCCTGCTGATGTCCAGCAACCAGGAGGAGCTGAATGACTGGTACCAAAGTCTGAGCTCAGCAATCAGGTATGCGCCCACAACACATGCACACACAAGTGTCACAACTGGGTATCATTAAGAATTCAGGGGGCCTACCACTCCTACAAAGGCTGCATATTGATCCTGTACATCAACGCTACTCTTCTTCCTCTGGTGTTAAATGGTGGTTGGCAAACAGCTGTTGGGTACATTAACACCAAATCAATTTACATTACATCACAACTCATCACATTCTTCCCTATTCGTCGCTACCATCTGTATATAGAGGTAATGACAAACTATTGAAATCTTTATTCTGCATACTATCTTCCATTTCTGCTCAATTCTATATTTCTAAATTTGCCTTTATGTAATTTAATGCGACACCTCTCATTTGTATTGTATTGTTACCATGTGGTTGTTTGCCCGCATGCATCACTAAATCACCTCCTGCTCCGGGTAACAGTGCACCCATAACCATCGGCTGACTAATGGTTACTTTTAATCATTAAAGCATGTTCCTATAATCTATTTAACTCCATGTGTGGGCTCCAGGCTGCTAGCATACATAACAGCATTTCCCATTAATTACCTAGACTGTGACAGCATGGCGGAGTCTAATTTGCTTCCAAATGATCTGACTTTTTTCCCCCCACTTCTCATAATAACATAAAAGGTCTGCGAGCGGGTTCACTGAGCTATCACGATTATCAGCCCTCATTATCAGTCCTCATCACCTTCCCCCCCAGGTGGAATATAATGGTTGGAAAATGCATAACATCTATACATGATGGACATGATGTTTACGCTCTCATGTGCAAAACACTTGTTGCACTTGCTGAACTGTAACCACAGAGAGAGAGAGAGAGAGACAGTAATCAATAACAATGAAAAAGCATCATAGACAAATGTCCAAATAGAGTTGGTGAGACAAAATTTGTGAGATAACTTTGATTTATTAATGTTAAAACAGAAATGTTTATTTTTCTTAAAATCTGCAAGACAGATAGTTTCAGCTTTTAATGACAGCAGCTCCATGTTGTCTATTATAGTCTGTGTAGTGAAGTGTAAGTGGGGGTCGTATTTAAATTTTCAGTGTGCACTTAAAACCCAGAATTTCTCATTTGAAGTTGAAACTGAATATGAATTGAAGTTAAATGATTTTTCTAAATATGTAATATTTAAAATGTCTAGAGGCTCTTTAGATACATTTCAAATCATACAAATACATTTACCATCATATTGTGTGTTTTGTCAAAATAAATAACTAGGCATGTGCATAAGTGAACGTGTCAGAACAGCCAAAGAACCTTTTTGATGACTGTTGGTTGGGTTTTCGTGATGAGTGATTGAGAGCTTAATCCATTTAAGCTGGAGTAACGCGTGAGGCTAGATTTATATTCATTGTTTAATGTTTTCAGATGATTAATTATCTTCCTGTATCTAATTATCCATTGAGAAGCATGTAATGAGGTAAAAACAGAAATAATTTCTGGCAGCAGTGTGCAGAGAGTGGAGAGTGATTCAACTGTTGAAATCTCACAAGGTGCACAATGACTCTTAATAAAACTTGCACACACTCTGATACTGGACTTCAGGCCTGTCTGTCTCTCACAATTGATCAAGCAGACCTCAGTAACACCACTCCCAGCCTGCCTGGCCCCGCCTCCCCTGGGCACAGCCCGAGTCAGCACCGGCCACGTTGATGGGGCCAGAGCTGAGGGGGCCCACGACCCCAGCATGCCCAGGCTGGCTTATTAGTTTATCACATTGTCAGAGAGGAGAGCGAGTGAGGCGGCTGTCAAAGAGCTCAGAAGCTGCAGCAGATGGGGGCCGAGGCTGCGGGCTGATGGCTCTATCCTCCAGGGAGCGTAATTAGCCGTGATGGAGGACCGAGAAGGGGACAGGCCGAGAGGACCAGGGGTCAGCAGCACTCACACCACCGGGGAGAAGAGCAGGGCTGAGGGGTGTGAGTGTGTGCCTACACACAGCTGAATTATTGATTGAACAAAGACTACACACTCTCTGCACTGACATCTCGGAATCTATCGGACGTTGCTCTCAGTGATTATCAAACATTTATTTATTTCGTTTTGTGCTTGAGTCATATTAGACGGGCAGGCATCATTTTATTGTTTCTTTAGGCCAAAGTCCCTCTTCACATTACCTCTCTATAACTCTTCAGTGTTCCCTTTTGTTAACCAGAAAAAAAAGTCGTATTAATACCCACCTACACACATACGTGCACACACATTTCCTAGCCAAGGGACTTAATTAGTGTGTAGATCAATGCTGGGTGACACTAAGTGAATGGTGAGGTAGGCAGAGGCCTGACCACCAGGGATGTAATGAAGGCTAAAGACAGTTTAACTCTTACTTACTTCTCATCTGCAGAGGGTGGAGAGGGTCTTCACACTGACCTCAAGTTAAATTTATAATAATGGAGCCAGGCTTGATTTTCTTATCATCGTTTATTAACTCCAAGTTGCTCACTGTGGCAATAAAAGAGTATATTTATTTACAAAATTAGAATGAATTAATAGTTAGTAGTTGCTCAAACAGTGGAGTGCAGAGTGCAGAGCTTGGATATGCATGAGACACCACACCGATATTAATATCACTCTTCTCCTGGTTTTATTGTTTTGTTTGTTCACTTGTCCAAGAGCAGAGGAGAGTACACATGTACATTAGCTTGTATGTAAAACTGCTGAATTTTCATTATTTATCTCATGCAACTTGTTGTGTTTCTGTACTGTAAAAAAAGAATACCTGAACGTGCGAAAAAATGCATCTACAAAACAGCACAATGGTCCTTTCCAGAGATTTTTAAAAATATACTTTTTGTACTCTTATACTATTGTGTATTTAAGTCTAACGTAAAAATGTGTCTACAATGACTGTGTTTTTGATATGAGCGTCCACCTCTCAGTCTATAGAACAAAGAAATGTAAGTCTATTACACAGTTTGCCCGTTAGGGGGCACCGTTTCCCCAATGTAAACAATTTATGCAGGTGAGCAAGTTTTATCACTGAGACTTGCTCAGGTGTTATTGTTTTATTTTAGTTCACCTTGACACAAACACACACACTGCGGTGTAAATGATGCTGTCAGAATGTCAACAGGAACTTTATGATCTTTAGAAAGTGAACATTTATTGTACGGCTGGTTTGGAAATGAAGTGTATGAACTGAATTGATTACTGAAATGAATATGTGCTGTCTTCACAGGAAGCTACAGTCCAAACAGACAGTGGTCTATCAAAGAGACAAGGCCTCTGAGAGAGGTCTCCACTCAGCTGCTGAATGTCACAATGCACCGTCCAGCAGCAGCAGCAACAACCCTAACAGGAAGAGAAACATGGTGAGATATACAGTGACACAGTAAACCTCACAATGCAGGAACATACAGTTTGAACTGCGTGAGACACCACATCTGCTTTATACAATCAACAGGTTGGATCTATTCATCAAAATTCAACTGAATAAAATCTTTTTCATTAAAGAATTTTGCAAAATGCAGCATATGGAGCTCACTGGCACATGAGCATGTCTACAGTATGGTTTTCATCCCAGATGGAGTCAGAACTGACCTTAATGGATGTTCAGATTTATAACTTTGATGGCTGCTTAATTGTCATGGATATTCTTACATCTTTTTCAGAGAAATATTTCTTCTTATCATAGATGCAAGCTGATTTGCTGTCACAGTAAAAAGTGTGTCTTTCCGTGTGCTCAGGAGACCAGTGAGCATGCTCAGAAGCCTCCAGCAGAGTGGGAGGGCAGCCCCCCCAAAAGGATGAAGCAGCCTGACATTCCAGAACAGAGGTATCATTGTAGTTGCTGGTATTAAGTCTGTGGTTGTCCAGCCCGTTTAGAAATGTTTCCTTCACTTGGATGTTTGATCTTGACTGCAGAATGACATACAGTGACTCAACCCTAACTGTGTTATTGATACTTTTGCAAATTTATGAAAATAGAGTAAAAATTGGGGATTGTTCGTTATTATTATTTATATTACTGTATTCAGAGATTTTCAATGAGGACGTTGAGAATATTGTTTTTATGATGGGATACGATGTATAACCTTTTATTTGTGTCCGGCAGTGTGGAGTCGTCCTCTTCTGGCTGTGTGATCCTCTAATAAAGCCATTGGTCTTCAGCCTCGCTGAATGGAAGTCAATTTAAAGATGGTTTTTATCTGCAACTTTTATTTTAGACTGTCTGTCACTAACAGCAGCTTCAGCTTCAGCTCATCCTGTGCAATATAAACTATTCTGATGTGCTGCTTTAAAGACCAAATATCTCGTGAATGTTTAACTGTATGCTGCTGCTGCTGGTCCCCAGCAAAGATTTATTTACTCCCAATTTTGTAACACCAGCACTGGAAGTCCCTTTTCCCAGTATGCGCCTGAATGCATCACTCCACTTTGGTCCTTTTTTTTTTATCAGAATGGGCATTTTGCATTTTTATTTATATAAGGATGAAATGGAAAAAAGTACAGAAATTAGAGAGAGCAGGTTCTAAAAGAAATTATAAATACATGGGAGAAGTCAAATGTGGAAGACTCTTCAGATTGTTTACGGGCAGCGAAGAAGCCTTGTCACATTCATGTCATATAGAATTTACCATAAGAAACACAATATCAAACATTGTAAAACTGATAATCATATGATTAGAAAGTAAAATGTAAACTAACTAAAAATAACCCCAATAATGTTCAGTTTGCGATGGTTCTTATTAAATGAAATATGAAAACGCTTATTTTGAAATTTTTACATCTCTAATACATCTAAATTCTTGTGTAACTATGAAATAAGTTACCATTAATATACAATTGATAATAATCGTACATACGTGATAAAGATAAAGAGTTCAGCTTTGAAGCAGTTATTGGGCCACTGATCAGTTTTATTACAATTATTCATGTGATTATTTGTTTTATAATGTTTCATTTCTTTAACTATGACAGCGATTGTGTTCCATTATCATCACAGGTTATTTATTTTTCTATAACTAATGGATTTTTTTTAATGCAAGCCAAAGTCCATCATACATACTAACTGACACTATTGAACATATGATCGCACTGCTGATCATGGAGACAGAACTAGATTTGATGAATTGTTACATATACAGCCAGGCACTCATAGCTTTTACATGGCAGATATATTGATTATCCAGTGCATTTAATCAGGTGCACTGTGTTTTAGAAATGACGTATGGACAACCAGGCCTGAAAACTTGGTTTTCTGTGCTTAGAATTTTTTTTTATAGCTATAATGTCTTTTATCCTACATCATATACTTTATCAACAAATCACCAAATATGTTACTCATTTCTCTCATTACACTTGATAGATTTTACTAACTCTACTTTGTTTTGTTTTTTTTCACTGCGTGTTTGTCAAACAGTATATTTTTATTATCCAATTTCTACACCTATCTAAAGCTTGTTACAGATCATGGAGATGGAAATAATGTTAAATTCCCAATAAAACTCAAAAAGTCATTCGGCATTTGTCCTCTTTTTTAGCTTTCTCTCGGTTCGGTTAAATGTGGACGGCAGACCTGAGGATGTGACTCAATTTTCATTTTATGTCTTCAAAACCCAAACTGCACCACTGCTTTATGAACACAAGATGGAGGCAAAGACAAAGCCGTGGTGCTGAGTTGGTTTGTGTCAAAGTTGGAAAGCCTGTTATTCTCTTTCTGCAGAATGAGGAAGAAGTTGTTATAAAATGTCAAAATATAATTCCCAAGCATGGTGGCACTGCAGTGACCATGTTTGTCTGCAGTGACCAGATTTATTAATAAATAAACCTGTAGCCTTGTTTGTACAGTCACTTTATGATTAGAAATATGAGACAGTTCCCATGTTGCTTGGAGATTTTTTGTATCTGGAAACTGTTGTGTCAGTGACCACAGCAACCCATCAGGGGGCGCTGCAACGAAACCACAAAGTTAAAGTTTGACACTTTAAACAGCAAATACTATACAGTATATGATGTTGTATTTGAACAGTTAAACAGAACGTTGCTATGAGTATGAAAAGACTTCTGTGCTTTTTCTATTCTTTTATTTGCGGTGAAGAGTAAAGACATTTAAAGGTTGAAAACACTGAATCATTTGCATTGGTTTGTTGTCATGGCATCCCCCACCTTTTTATAAATTCTATGAAAAAAAAAAATTTCTTAAACACACCACTGTTCTCTCTTCTCAGGTATCCAGAGCTAAAACCCTCATACATATAAATAAACATTTTATTAGTGAATTGGGCTGCATGTCTCCTTGAACTGTTAAATATGTTTTGTGGGGGTCTCTGACCAATTGGTTTGTGTAGATTTTATTTGTTCTTGGTACTGTGCTTGGTCACACTATGAACATACAGGTGGTTTTCATCATGGATGTGTGGAGTAATGTGAGAGGGAGACTCGAGGGGGATTTCTAATGGCTGGGAGGGATTAGAAGCCATCGTGGCTTCGAGCTGATTTGAAATCCGCTGTCATAACATGTGGGGGGGGGCCATGTGTTCGCCATTGCTCTGATCACTACATCAAACAGATTCCATGCCCATGAAGTAGGCAGTGTCCTCTGACCCTGCAGCAGGATTCAGATACGCCACATGTACAGACCAGAACCCTCCCACTGAGACGAGGAAGAAACACTGACACGGCACGATTATTAAAATGATAAAACATTAAAATACACCAGGTTCCAGCACAACATTTAATAATGTGTCGTCAATGTGCAGTTGATGACAAGCTGTGTGCATAAAACCTAAAAACATGGAGAGGCTGATTTTGTGCACAGAAGATTTAAATTTTAAAAAATAGTTTTATACTTCACATGTTTTTCACACAAAATTAGCAGATGCTCTGATATGTCAAATATTGAATATTGTAAACAAATGACTTATATTAATTAATCATTAGTTTAGTAATTATTAGTTTTACTTTGAAAGAATCACAGGTTATTTAGTTTGATGTAAATATTCTGTTATTTTGATTTAGAAATCAATCACCTTTTGCCAGGTACTTAGACTCCTGCAGTTTCCTGTTTCACACACTAGGGGTCAGAAATCAAAAATAAGTTTTAAAACAACCTTATAGTACAATAATAAAATGATTAGTTTCAGTTTAAGTTCAGATATTTCTGTTGGACAGACATGCATGCACTGTACTGTATATGCACTGCACCTGTATCATCTCACTGCACAGCAGTGTCAGGGGCCACACCCTGAATCACTACCATTTCTCTCGGCAACACGTCGCGGTGATTTGTGTGTTTCGGTGCTGGAGGAAGTGCAGTGAAAGAACAGTGTGGTAAACAGCCTGACTTCGTGCCCTGCAGCGTGTTCCATGGAGCAGGATTACTCACTTATCCAGAGAACATTTTGAGCTGAATAAAACAATGATCGGCCTTGAATCAGAAACATGAACTCATCCGTCCCAGTTCACCTACATTTAAAAAAAGATTCCCCTGACTATAAAATCATATAAAATAAATGAGGGAGGTTGGATCAGTTGACGTTGTCTCTTTAATAATGTAATATTGTCTTAGTCTTGACCTAAGACAATATGACCTTCTTGACTTGACCTTTGATCAGGCAGCTCCAGAAGTTGAACATGAGATAAACTGCCAATGGTTACATTATGGGAAATGTAGGATCCTACATTAGAGATATTATACTTTTGTAATTCCTTTTGAAGAAGAGCTAATATAAAATATGTAAGTCTCATAAGAAGATGCAGAGCTTTGTAATGGTTCAGCTTGGACCTACAGCACGATAGTACTTTGTGGTGACCTCGTCAACTCCACTGCTATAACAGTTATAATGTCATGTAAACGATGAGCAACCTGACAAAAAGACATTTTTATTTGGATTTTACATAATTACACAGCATGAAAATCACATCGCATCAGTCAGCAAACTCAGTTTGGAATTTACATGTTCAGATTCACATCAGAGCGTCACAGCAGGTCATATTACAACTATTATTATCCACTTATTATGTGATACAACGTTGGATTTATTCACCTGAGATTTTGTCTCACACATATTACTTATTGTATATATTTATATACATTATTATATTACATATATTGACCTAAATTTATGTATGTATGTGTGTATTAGTGTATATATAAATATCATTCAGTATTTACATTGATCTTAATATAGAGAAGATTGTGACGGTGAAAGTTGAATCCCTGTGGAGTCATCAGTGACACATTAAAACATATGAAGTCCAAAGCCACAGTCTACATTTCATCTGCTCATTTGTTGAAACATCACCAACTTTTCCCTGAAGTTGTTTGCGTTGGGTGTACACGCTTCATGAAAAGGAGGACAGGAAGTAGGAAGTACGTAGATGATGAACTGTGATAACGACAACAACAAACTGCTGTTGAGTTGAGTTGTCATCATTCACTGATGTAACCAAACTCATTTTTCATTTCAAAGGCAAACAACCGTATATATTTTGTTGTTATGAGTTATGACTGGATTTGATTGCGCGATCGCACCTGCATTTCAAGTTCAAAGCTTAAAACGTTGTGGATTTGGTTGCCTCTCTACTACCCATACACACTGTATGACACTTGCTAATGCTAATCAATAGCAACACAAACATGGTCAGAGACAGGAAGCCAGAGGTTCCAGCCTCTGCTGACTCGTCACACTGATTTCCTCCTCTTGCCAAAGACGTTGTTGATGAGTTTGACCATGGACTTGGAGCCGCTCGGGCGTCTCCTGCGCTCCTTGGCTTTGCTGGCCAGGCTGGCCTTTTGCACCATCTTGGAGAATATGAGCGCCACCTCCTGGTAGTGCTCAGCCACTGACAGCTCGTAGAACTGGCAGTGGAACTCGGCGGCCAGGCGCTGACCCTCCTCCTGCTGCACCTCCCTCATGTGGCACAGGTCCTGTTTGTTGCCCACTAAAAACATGAGCGAGTCCACGTCCCTGTGGAGAGAAAGTGAACACCGCGGGGTCACACAGGCTGTCGATTGCTGAGAAACTGCAGGTTCTGTTTCCAATCCATACCTTTTGGCAGATCCCAAATGGAGCTCTCTGATTAGGTGAACTATGGCTTTGGCAGTGAGGAAAGAGGAGCGGTCGCTGATGTCGTACAGCAAAATGAACCCATCAGCCCATTGGATCTGGTTGTTTATAGAAGATTTACCCTCGTAGAACTAGAAACAGACAGTTACAGTTTAATCATACAAGACGCACTTTATTGTTTTTTGTTCCACATTTATGCTCATAACTTTGTTAAAGTCGTAGTTAATAGGATGATGTGACAACAGATGAGTTCCATGTTGCATGACAACAACTGCCAACACACACTTTGCTGCTGTGCTTCCTCTGTTTTGTGAAAAGATCCAAGAACGCTCGTGCGACTTCTGCACGCTTGACCTATGACCTCACCTGAGAGCAGGGGTCATACAGCTCCAGATTCACCTGCCTCCCATCCACTGACACACACTTCCTGTATATACAGTCTGTGGAAGAAGGAGCGAAGACAGCAGAAAGGGAATGAGGAGAATCATTAACTTTATATTAACTTTTGTTTGTAATCGTCCATCCAGGATTAGAGGCTAACGCAGACTGAGGCAGTTCCTCTCTGCATGGCTGAAATGTCCTGCTACAAAGCCGAAAACAGCGGCATGCTGAAAGCGAACATTTCACACACGAAACTAGATTATTCCCAGGAAAAACAATGGCATACCGAGCCACTATCTAAGACCAACAGTGAGTCATGCACCGTGCAGGTCAGTCAAACAGGAAGTGTCTGATAACAGAATAATTTAACAGGATCATGAATCTGAACGGTTATGACCAGTGTTTGGTCCTCAGCTGATTTGGACACTCGAATTTACGCACTTTAAAATCAAATGGATCACATTATTCTGTAGGTGAAGCACAACCAGTCCACACATCATATATAAATGTGCATGTCGAAGCAGCATCATAGTAATAATATTTCTATTCATTCAAGTCAGTCAGTCTCTGATCCTGATGGACATCACCATATTCCAGGTCGGTCACGTTACTATAAAAGCATGATGGTTATTATAGACTTTTTTTTCCCTAAACACATCATTGAACAGTTACCTGGAGAGGAGGCATACTCTCCAATGAAGCGCCTGGTGAGGAACCGCACGATGAGAGCTGCATGCAGACAGACAGACAGACAGACGGACAGACAGTCAGACAGGTGAGATCCATGAAAAGATACAAACTTGCTTCCCCAAACATCTTAACCCATCTGACCTGATTTCCCGACGCCTTCGCTGCCCAGCACTGCAATCTTGATCTCATTCATGTTTGCTGAGCAGACCAGTCTCACATGTCACAGCACTGAGGAACCAGAGGGGAGAGACAGCCACAGAGCTGATGTGGTGCAGGAGAAGAGCCGGCGTCTGCACCTCCTCAGGAGGCTGCACTCCACACTTATACCCACACCACACTCCTCCCCCTCCTCCTTCCTGTTTGGAATTCTTATTTAGACTCAGTCAGTGCCTAATGTGTCATTAGGACAGTCAGGGATCCTACAAATCCTCAATTCATGTCCAATAAGAAAGACCGGACTGAATGATGGGTAAATTACAGATTAGAGTTGTACCATTTGATCCCGGCCCCCTTTCCTCTGTGGACATGCTGTCCTTTCAGTCAGGGCTATTTTCAGGAACCCAGTGCTCAACAGCTCTCTCAGGACATCACGTCAGACAATCATCATCAGAGACCAAACAGAAGGCTGTCATTCTTTTTCATCATTATTCAAGGGTTTTTGTATTTAATATACTCTGTCCAAAAAAAAAAACAACACATCCGAACAATGTTGTTGGTATATTTAGTCCAAAGTCTCATCTCATCTGCTCCCAGAGCATCCATAACATGGATCATGAGATTTCTTGAAATTAGAAATTTGTACTTGTTCATATCACACAACCTACTAGAAAGTGTTACCAGGATTAGTTAGTGTTATTTGTGTCATATAACAAGTGATAAACAAATCAAAGTAAGCACACTGTAATACTTTTCTCGTCATTGTCGTCTTATCTCCTGCAGTCACAGTTGATCATTTCTTGTGATGTGGGTCCAGATGTGATGAAACCTGCGGGTAAATCAGGTAAATAACTCGCATACCTGTGATGCCTTTTGGCATTCCTTTTTTTACGTAACGTCCTGATACGCCACACTTCCATGAGCTGTAAACACCAGAACAGCTGAGCTGTCACAATCCGCTGTCTGGATTAGCATCATCCTGCAAAAGAAGTGTGATGGATGAGAGGATTTCCTGAAGGATCGAGTTTTCCTTCTCCCTCGGGGCGCCAAATTAATTCACAGAAACTTTGGATGTAGTCTCATGTGTGTCTCACTTTATTTCAGCTGTTGTGCATTTTTTTGCAATTTCTTCCAAAAAATGCTATTTGAGAGCACCAACTAAAAAAAACAAAACATGAGAGACATTATTTTTTGTTTCCATCATATTATTTAATTTCATTTGTATTATTAAGTTAATCCATTGACCATGTGTTGTGTTTGTGGATAAAGACAATATGGTTGTGCAAGTGATAAACAGTCGGTTTACTGATGTAAGAGACATCGTACATTATATTTAAATCCATCCATCAGATGAAGGAAGGCAACATGTTCCTGCACTTAATGCTGTTTCTTCAGTGAGGTGCAGGACCTGAGCTTCAAAAACTGGACATCTCACAATGTCCTCAGTTTAAATGAAGTTAAACCCAATGTTCTGATCATTTCCCCGAGCTGTGCTGAAAAGCCCCAGCAGCAGCAGCAGACTATGTCTCCTGGACCTAGATCCAGTTGCTAATAAAAGCAAGTGTGATGGTGATTGTTATGTAAGCACGATTACATTATCACTGCCGTGCATTGTGCATCTTATCACACAATGTAAATCAGCAGCAGTCTGACATAAATAATTGTAGCTGGAACAGATATGAAATACGGGTCGTCAGGTTTTCTTCTGTCCAGTGGAATGTGATCTGCTCAGTGTAAGAGATATGCTCGGCACATTGGGAGCATTTAAAGGGCAACTCTGCCACTTTTCAGTATAAGTGGCAGCAAAGTATGTGGCTTTTAACATATGTGTCTCACAAAGAGTTAGACATAGTCTGCTTTCAGGTGAAGTGTGAAATGTAAAAAGTCCATGCAACAGTGATATTATATCATGAAAGTAGGGCACTTAAGTAGGAGATGCAATGGTAATTTCTTCATATCAAACAATTTATTGAAACAAAAGCTAACAACAATGGTGTTATATACCGCAACAAAAACTGTCCGTGTTTCAATAACTTGAAACATCATGGTCTCATGATGTCAACATGTGAACAGATGATGATGAAGGGGACTGTTTCAATACAAACGGTCACTGAATCAGAACATTTAGTGGTTTATTCATGGATCAGACACATGTTATTGTGATGTTTACGTTTTAATCACCTTGTTAGAGAACGGCATGTTATGCAATAAGTGCTGAAACATTGGACAGTTGGACATGAGCGTTAAAACATTTAAAGGAGGTCAAATTAAGTTCACCTGTAAACGTTTCATCTGAAAACCTAATATCCTTCACGTTTTGTGAGTAGTGTCATTTCACTGCATTGTTGGTTTGTTGGGAGTGCAGACTTGGATTTTTTTTTTCTGCTGACCATCTGTAGTATGAGCGCCTCTCCGACTACACACATAAATTATCACAACAGAAATGTTCCTCCTGGAGGCGGGTGATGTGTTATTTCAGCACCGGCCTCCTCCGCTTTGTACCAGAACTGTTGTTTTCACTGGCATTTGAAGGAAAACGCGAAGCTATTTCCATCAACGAGCCGCTGCAGGCGTGAGGTGGGTTTTGGAGAAGATCCGACGTTATGTAATAATTGTAGTCGTGTAGATGAATGGTTTGTGTTTGACCGTACAATAGCTGCTTCATTATTAGAAGAAATGTGGATTAAAAGCAAAATATTAGGACAATCTATCTACTAGGCTCAGAAAAAGGTGCAGTGGAGGAACCTTTGCACGTTGCCTTAACTTTTTTGTTAATCTTTTTGCTTGTTGACGTTTCAACCACGGTCGTAATATGAGACTTTTAAATACTTTGCAGTTAAAAGCACCCCCCCCCCCCAAACACACACACATAGTCCAGTACTCAAGCCACATGTGTCTCTCCCATCTCTGAAATCTAAATGTCGTCCATGCTGACGGCAGAGGACTCTCTGTTTGTCCTGAGTGCCACTCCAAAATACACACATGCATTCAAGGTGGAAAATGTCAGGTCGTTTTTTCACCCACGCACTCTTTTCACGACTGGAAACAGAAGCTCTTCACTTTTTCAACTGTGGGAGGAGGATGATATTTATGGAACACAATTATCTTCCTGTAGCTCATAGATAGAGGGAAACAATAGGTGAGACATACACATTAGTCATCACCAGTGACCTGTCTTCTTCTCTGGAGCCATGAATCTGTAAAACAAACCATAACCTACTTATGTTTCAATAGAAGGCAACAAAATGTGAGGTTTATGATGTGTGTGTGTGTAGTTATGATGGTCTCTCAAGACCAGTACATATGTAAATCATAATTATTCCTTTTTCTTATTATTTTATTTTATTGCTATGTTATTTTGTATTTTGTTTATTCTGTACTTTTGTTTTAAAACATTTTCCTGTTGTTTCACTGTGTCAGTGTCAGTTAAGCGACCCATTGTGACCCTACACATGATGCCGTTATACTGTGTGTGAACAAAACAAATCGACTAGTGACCCTTTTTTAAAAAAATCAAACTGGTTGAAAATGAGCTGCTTTGTGTTCTACAGTGATTTACTGTAACTGGAATGTAGCTGTAAGCTTTTACAGCTGAATACAACTATTGGCTGCTGCCTGGAAAAAATGACACTATGACAACAATAAGTGTGAACTATAACAATGAAGTTGTCAGCTGAGGAGCTATACAATCACCTATATCAGTAAATCCACTGTCCTTGTTACTTTCCTCCACTGGTAGCAGAGTGAAATGTCTATAGCCATTGTTCTGTTTTATTATGACAGATATCCAGCGCAGTCTTTTTATTGCTGGTATCATGGCCTGTCTGTAGTGCAGGTGTAAATGCATAAATGGATAGATGATAGTTTGATAGATGGATAGACAGATAAACAGCCATGCCATTGTAACTGGACTGTAAGTGGAACCTAGGAACTTGCTCCCATGAGGACAAAAATGTATGGTGGTAGCGTGTGACACTTTGACATCCAGCATTTCTCCTCCACCATCATTTCACTGACCTGTTGCCACAAAACAGCGGCTCCTGTGTCGAACAGTAACGCTATCACGCGTCGTCACTGACCGTCCAAGTTTCCACCGGCCCTGAAAGGACGCCTCATCCCACTTTTGTTGGGCCTAATCTCTGACTGACTCATCCGTAGACACACACCTGGACTAGGTGAGGGCCGCCCACATCAGGCGCATCAACCGCAGCCTCCTCGTGTGATGTCAGCCAGCAAGATGTCATAGAGTCCTGATCCATGACTGTTACTCACTGATTGGCTTTGTGTTTGTGACCCCGGCTGCCATGGTGCAGTACCGTCCCTGTAGGCTGGGGGTGCTTTCATTCAGGTGTGGTGGATTAAACTGTCAGGTCCAGGTGTAGGGAAAGGACAGGATAAGATATGAGGGGCTACCTTCTCTTTGATTTAGTGATGGTTGGTTGATGAGGCTGGCAGAATATTTCATAAACAGATCCTAAAGGAAAATACCACTTCATTTTTTTAACATCATTCTGAGAGCACAGTGATATCAGCCAATCAGGTAGGCTGGCAACAATAAATAAATAAATTAGACAGATTTGAGTAGTTGGAGAACAGCAGTGATTCTTAACCATGGAGCTCATGCTCATATATATATATACATATATATGTGTATATATATATATATATACAGGGGGTCCTCGAGTTACGTCAGAGATCCGTTCCTGAGAATGTGTCGAAACCGAATTTCGACGTAAGTCGGACCATACATTCATTGTGCCATTGTGCATACATTGTGCCACCAGATGTCGCTATAACACCACGCTAAAATAAGAGTTTATTTCACATAAGAGCCATTTCACATATGTAAACACAGCCTTAGACCCGACAGTCTCGCACGCAAGCAGAGGAGTCAGGAAGGAGAGAAATAGGAGAAAGTTTGTTTGTTGTGTTTAAAGTCATTAAATCGGCATACTTCAGCAACTGAGTCTTTTTTTGAGTTCTAACCGGACTCACCACAGTGATTCACCTTTCCACCAGCATCAATTACCCATTCGCTATCTTTTACTCTGTGTCCTGATTGGCTCAGGGACTGTAGGCCAATGTCAATCAATCTCCTCTGTGGTTCGTCTCTGTCCAGTACAGAATGCGTTCGGCTTGGCAAATTTACATGTTTGCATATTGTCTCCACGACAAAACCCACAATGTCGACAAAACGTTCTGCACTGACAAAGACACCTGCACCACGGCCTTCAGTAAAAAAAGACGCTACAGCGGAGCTGAGTCAGCACGAAGAGGCACAGCCAGAGGAACTGTGAAATACGCATCAGTCACAATGTGTCCAACCGCGTAGG